>VDFB02284727.1:123714-202730 GCA_007258455.2 Sequoia sempervirens
AATCGTATTAGACGGGTTCACATGCCGCGTAGACTGAGTTCATGAGGCTGTGGGTGGGCGGTGAAATTATCAGTCCCTCCAGGGCCCACCATAGATAGGGACCTCCTATGTACTTAGGTTTAAATGCTTCCTATGCCTGTAGTTCTAATGGAACATAAGAGAAATTCTTGTCAATATCAGTAATGTGAATATTAAATAATAAAGTAGCTCGTGTAAATAATCATGGAGACTTCTGTTTTTTTCTCTTTCTTCTAAATGTCTTTTGTGCAGATATATTTTAATTTTTAACAAAGAATTATTTTTTATTTTTCCTTTTAAATATTAAATATATCTATTTATTTTTTTATTTTTTTTAGTTTATGTGGTTGAATTGTAGTTATAGGTTTTAGTTGTTCCAACTGCTTTGTTCAATATAAGAAAATTAAAAAAATATATATATTTCAGTTTAAAATTCTTTATCTTATTTTAAACTTCATTCCTTTCCATCACTTCCAAAGACTTCACTACCACCGTAAGAGAGGACAACAAACTTCACACCTACTGTGATGGAAGGAGGCTCCTCTACAATAGTGTCTTTTAATGACCTAACACTTTCCTCTGGCCAATTGAGGGCATCTAACCCATTTTCAAGAGGAGCAGAGGGGGTTGTACCCACCTCCATAAAGGATTGCAAGGAAATTAATAACCCTCACATAAGCAGGAATAAATGCAACAATACAAGAGAACAAATGCACCAAAAGCAAAGACAAGAAGAGATTTGACAACCAAAACCTAGCGAATGAGAGAAGATCAAAGGGTATGGAGGTTACCTTTATGGTGGAGGATAATCCTCCCCCTATAACTTTCTACTAAACCCTAGCATTAGGGTGCCCACTTACACTAACTTGCACAACAAAAATCATTTTGCATTTTTCTAATTAAATATAATTTTACTAATTATGGCGATGAATATTTATTTATTTATTAATCAATTGAAAGGAATTGGAATAGTGGTGAATTATGGGGAATAATAAATTAAATATTTATTTAAAAAAAAGGTAGTGGACCATTTATTTTGGGGTATATTGATGAATTACTTTAAACTTTGGTTGATAAGCATGTTGACTTTGTGTTGTAGAAGCTTAGATATAAGATTACAATCAAGGGAGTGTTATGGTTTATCTCTATGAAAAAATTTGTCTATGGAAAAAAAATCTAAGATAGAGAATGGGGTAAAGGACATGATCCATGATCTATATGCTAGTGTTGTTGGAAGCCTTATGAATGTGATACTTATTATAAGAACATATATTTCCCAAGTAGTGAGATTTTTAGTAGTATTGTTTCTAATTTTGGAAAAGAGAATTGGGCTACAATAAAGGGTTTTTCTAAAAATATAATTTGATCACTTTAGAATAATTAATACTATCTAGGAATTTATTTGGATAAGGCATAGATCAAACATGGTTTAGATGATATATACTAGATTGGAGACATTGATAGTAAGAGACCTACTATACAAGTTACACATTTAACCTATCTAGTGGTGTTGTTAGTTGGATGAGTTATAGGTAAACTAGTTTTCTTCTTTTGAATATTATAGTTGAGTACATAAAATATACTCACACTTGTTTAGATATCACATTTAAATGTTGTCTTGATACATAATATAATGACAACTAACAATGAGAGTTAGGGTGTACAGTCAATTTGGCTTAAAACTCTATATTATACACAAAGTACATTGATGTGTATTATAACTTTGTTTAAAACATGATGGAGAGTAAGAATGTTTTGGTTGATTAGTTAGACACATTAAGGAATGTTCAAAATTTATTGAGAAAAAAAAAATGGTGGTGCTATCCATATTTTTCACCTAGCTATTAAATTAATCTTGTTCTTTATTTCCCCTTATTTAGTATATGCAATTGGAAGATTATTTGGAATGTGTTGGATATTTTTCATTTGTTGATAATCCTAATGTAGTATAGTCCTACAAAATATTGGAGACTATTTCATCACCTAAGTTGGGGGGTTTAAGAGTCATAGAGCTAAAGAAGATTTCTAGCCCTTTCCAAGATAATTAGTTAGCCCATGGTTTTATGTCCTTTTTTATAATTAGATGTTTTTTATGATGATGTACATATAAATAAATGCACATGTTTTAGAGATATATTGGACAAATAGCATCTTATTGTACAATGATTTTAGAGAAAGGTTAAATTGACATATTAGCTCCTAAAAATAGAGTCAATAAGATCACTTATATCTCCTACTTAGAGAATTGAAACTATGTGACTTATTCCAATCCTTTTATTAAAATTTCTCATATACAAATATTATTTTTCACTAATTTCTTATCCAACAATAATTTATCCTTAATACTTAACTATAATGTTATTTTTTCTTGCAACATAATTTTTTTTATTTGAAATGCAACAATTTCTTTGATAGTTATTTTATTAAATAGAACTGATTGCACCTCATATTAAACTTAGTATAAGTTCTCCAATATTTTTAATAAATTTAGAAGTTACTTGAACTTTTCTCAAACGATGGATATATTTCAACTAATAAAATATAGTATATGATTTTTTCCCTTTTCTTAAATGTTAGGTTTCTTTTCTTCCTCATGAAAGAAGTTTAGTGATGACCTTGAAATTTATCCATGTGATACATATCTATTTTATGTTGTCATAGTCTTAAGGATGCATGGTCAAGGAGGACTAAAATAATTAAATAATTTAATGGAGGTTCACATTGGAAAATGTTAATGACATAAGTCTTCTCCTTATCAAAGGGAACATGAGATTATTAGAATGATGAATCGAAATTGATAATAATTAAAAAAAATTATATTAAGAACTATTCGTATGCTTGGAATTTGAAAGGAACAATGTTTGAATGTGATAAGGTATTATCACATCTACGTAGGTACATAAAAAAATTATTAATATTCAATAAGGCTTTTTTCCAAATGAGTTGAAACGATTATGGAGCATGTGATTTATGTGGAAGGAAGAGAAATAAATAAAAATAAAAATGAATGTCTCATTCAATAAATTAAATTTAAATTAAAATATTTCATTTCATAATAATTTTTTTTTAAAGTTTGGACTCTCCTCTTCTTTTATTCTTATCATATCATTAAATAATTAAAGTACTTCCTTAATCATAAATTTATTTAATACATTTACATATAAGAATAAAATCTATTTTTATTGAAATAATTAATTTTAAAATTTTAAAAATAATAAATAATAAATAAAATATTAACTTTTAAAATATTATTATCAATTATTATTTAATGTATAATTGTTTGCAATTGATTTGACTATTGAAGAAATAATGCCATAAATTTGATTGATTTGAAATAAAACTCAGTCTCAAATAGTTAATTAACAATTCTACACATCATTTACATCTATTTTTTCTTAATATCATTAATGTGACATACATTAACTCTTTACTCATATTTTTCCTTCAACAATTTCAAAATTTCTTAATGCAATGCCAATAACAATTTTACATTTACATATAAATCTAAAATTTATTTTGGAAGTTTGGAATCTCTTCTCTTCTCCTTTTATTTTTACCATTACATTTAATAACTAAACTACTTCCATAATCGTAAATTAACTTATTAATATGCTTTCAATTTTTTATTTAATAAAATTTTATGTGAAAATAAAAAATTAATTAATCTTTGATAAAATAAATTAAAATCACTTTTGATTTTATGTTTAAAAAAAATAAAAATAGTATATTTTTTTCACTTGATTTGATTATTGATCCAATAATATTATGATTTTCTTTGGGTCAAGGTCAAGGTCAAGGTCAAGATCAAACTCAAACTCAAGTCAATTAGGCAATTGACAAACTTACACTGCCACAAATATTTTTGCACCATGCATTTATAGTAAAATGAATTTGTTAGAAGGCCATTGGTTCAATAGAAATTTCAACAAAGTATTTATAGCTTTAAGAATAAAGCCTGGTTTCTTAGCATAACTATTTGCAATTGATCTCCTATTTTGATTGGTACTAATTCCAGTAATCAATGAGCTAATTGACAATTGAACACTTCATTTATCCCCCGATTTTTCTAAGATTATTAATTTAAAATGTGTCAGCACTCTCCCCTATACTTTTGTAATTGGTATACCAGCTTGCAAGAAAACCATCAATTCAATAGAAACTTTAACAAATTATTTATAACTTTAAAAGTACAGCCTACTTTCTTAGCATGTCTTTTGCAGTTGGTTTGACAATTGAAGCAACAATATTACAAGTTTATTTGATTGGAAATGAAACAGTCAATTAACAATTGTACACTTCATTTACATCTTTTTTTTTTCTGCTATCATTAATTTACGGATATTTTTCTTTCATCAATTTTACAATTTTACTTAATTCAATATCAAACAGTCAATAATAATATTTCATTTGATAATAAATCTAATATTTATTTTAGAATTTTAAACTCCGTTCTCATTTTATAATATCATTTAATAATATGTAGATACTTAATCATGAAAATATTTATTAATATACTTTCAATTTTTTATTTAAGACACTTAAAAGTGATTTTTAAAAAGCTTAGCTAAGATCGAAACAAAACATTTCATAAATATCTCATCTGCCAATACTTCTCCTTCGCTCAGAATGTATAAATCCCTTCCAGCAATGAAGAATTAAGATAAAACTGTACTGGGCAAAAATTTGAGATTCTGTGTGGAAAGCAAGCCAGCGCACCCATTCTTTATAAACACGTTGTATGGAAGACAGGCACTATCAACTAAAGAACTTTTTTAAATAAAGAAATTTAGATATAAAACAGAAATTATTAGATAGTCTTTAAATTTATAAGAATCATTATTAATAAAACAGAAGACTATAAGAACTTTTTTAAATAAAGAAATTTAGATATAAAACAGAAATTATTAGATAGTTTTTAAAGCTTTATAAGAATCACTATTAATAAAACAGAAGACTATAGTTAGTCCTCATGGGACTAATAGAAAAGCAGTCACAATATAAAAATGCTGATCTGAAAGTACACTGCAATTCCTTTCAGACTTTTATCGAGAACAAAATAAAACCAAAACAAATGATGAAATAGAGAATATAAAGAGGCATCAGTTGAGATTAATCTCCTTTAGTATCTCTTGACAGAATGGGGCTTTGTAATGTTGTGAAGAAAGACCAAACAAAACTTCTAAACATAACCAGGCCAAGTAATAATTTCTTCTTATGTTGGTCAGAAAAGTGCACGCTCATTGTATATCAAGAAGCCTTAGCTCAAATTCTACAAAATTGTTTCTGCGCTGTAATATGGTTAGGTGCACCCTGAAAGCACTTGCCTGTAACTCAAAATGATCACTGCTTATATCAATCTCATCAAATCTTACCTTACTTATCCACTTAACTGGACAATTTAAGATAGTGTTGTCGGTTGTATAGAATGCTCCAGTCTTCTTGATCTTCACCTTAAAATCACCAATTGAGCAGGGCAAATATTTGTTGTCAAAGTTGCTCAGCAGGTAAAATAACATAATCCTTAGATTTGGACCAAGAGTTGACAGTAAAAACTGTACACATCTGACAGTGATCAGATATGCCTTCTCTAGTAGTGGAACCCAAATGTTATAAGTGAAGTCCAGAAGGATTAATACTAATGTCAATATTGATGACAGGCTTTCATCACCATTAGCATTCAAATACAAGGGGATACCACTTAACACTTTTGATAGCCAGTAAGTGTCCACAATAAGGGGCATGTGTTCTACCAAACAGAACCTAAATGTTTTCCTGAAGGACAATCTAAACCTTTTAGAGGGCAAACACAATCTTATGGCTTCATCAGCTGAGCACAAATTCCACACACCCATGAAACCATTTACAACTTTATACTCTTTAACAATAGGCACACCATTAAGCTCAGCAGCAATCAACAATCTTACCTGGCTAGCCTTTTGACTGTCACATATGTAATGAGTTTTGTTATACCGGAAGACAATAACTGATGAGTCACCTAAGGGATCCTCATTAATCTTAACTTTGTTTTCTGCCAAGAACTGGTTTGCATCAGCTGTGTCATTGTAATCTGTTGATAACAACACAAAATAATCATTGCGAATTTTTTTCTTTGAGAAAATCTTATGTATACCTGTGCTCAGCAAAGCCCATGGCAATCTCATTGTGGCAGTTGGTCTTATGGCCTGCCATACAAAAATTCCCAACTGCAGCCATAGAAAGCCCCTCGAACTCAGCAGCCCAAAGAAGGTTGCCATGATTTTGTGTTGTAACACCTAAAGATATAGATAATCCTCTATATATAAAGAAAAATAAGAAATTACATATTGTTGAAATTCCTATATATTTAAAATTGCAGCAAAAACTATGATTTCCTTACTTTTAATTATCTTATTACAGTAATAGGTAAACGAATTTGTTACAAGACCGATGGTTTAATAGAAAGTCAAGATTTTTGTTTCAAATTTTAAGGCAAAGATTAATCTCTTAATATAATTATTTGAGTCGATTTGATTATTGATGCAATAATATTCAGTTTTCTTTGGTTCAAAGTCAAAGTCAATGTTAAAGTCAATTAGTCAATTGACAATTTTAAACTTCATTTTCATCTTAATTTCTTTCAATATCATGTATTAACACTGCTACTTATAATTTTAGGGTGCATTTACTTAAAATATGTATTTCATCAAAATATCTATAACTTTAAAGATAAAGTCTACCTTCTTGACATAAATATTTACAGATGATTTGACGATGAAATGAAATAATGTCACTGCTTTACTTGTTAAAGTCAAGAAGTCAATTAATGTCACTGCTCTAGTTGTTAAAGTCAAGAAGTCAATTAGTCAACTAACAACTTCACCCTTCATTTACATCAACCTTTTTTCAACATTAATAATGTAACGTGTCAGCAGTGTCACTACTACTTTTGTAATAGGTATACCAACTTGCAAAAAAGTCATTACTTCAATAGAAATTTTAACAAACTATTTCTAAATTTAAAATAAAACCTACTTTTTCAACATAATCTCTTACAGTTGATTTGACAATTGAAGCACCAATACTACATATTTATTTTGATTCAAAACAAAACATCAATTGAAAATTTTATACTTCATTACATCTAACTTTTCTTTTCCTAATATCATTGGCTTAACATC
Source organism: Sequoia sempervirens (assembly GCA_007258455.2). NCBI lineage: Eukaryota > Viridiplantae > Streptophyta > Pinopsida > Cupressales > Cupressaceae > Sequoia > Sequoia sempervirens. Next base: position 130,890 of record VDFB02284727.1, read on the forward strand.
CCTTATTTTTCTTTCAATAATACTACAATTTTACTTAATTCAAAATCAAACAGCCAATAAGAATTTTACATATACACATAAACAGTCCTACAGAACCAAGAGTAAGATAGATTCATACATATGAGTCTAACAACGAATCTGTTGAACAGGTGCAAATATTCCCTGTATCGATTCACATGCCGTGTAGACTGAGTTCATGAGGCTATGGGTGGGAGGTGAAATTATCACTCCCTCGAGGACCCACCATAGATAGGGACCTCCTATGTAATTAGGTTTAAATGATTCTTGTCAATATCAGTAATGTGAATATAAAATAATAAAGTAGCTCGTCTAGACGATCATCAGACTTCTATTCTTTTTCAAGTGTCTTTTGTTGAAATATATTTTTATTTTTATGAGAATTCATTTTTTATTTATATTTGTAAAATATTAAATATATTTATTTAAAAAATTATTTTACTATAGTTCATGTGGTTGAGTTGTAATTCTAGGTTGTAGTAGTTCCTTTCAATTATTCATTGATAGTTTTCATTCTTGTAACTGCTTTGTTCAATATTTATACATTTTTTATGGTTGCCATCTTGGACAACACGACACATTAAATAAAACATTCAAGAAGAGAAATGTAAATTCAGGTGTAATTCGCTCTAAATCACAATAGACCAAACACCTATTTCCCTCCTAACTTAGCACTCACAGTCTGTGGTCTATCCTCCCACTTTTGCACCAGTAAGATTTAAAATAACCAGTGTATTTAGAATGGAAGAATGAGAGGGAGCATTCACTTGGTTTTACCGCCACAAAAATTGCTTGGAAATTTGTCTAAACACTCAAAGATCTTTGAAAAAGAAGAAAAATTGCAAACCCTTAAAAAGAAAACCCTTACAGGACTGGAATTAGCTCACCGTGAATTGGTAAGATGTTCAATTAAATCATATTTTTTGTGTTCTTTGATTTTATTCTCTTTGGTCCATATTAAACTATGAAAACCCTAGGTTTAAATAGTTTTCTTTTAAAGAGTAGTTACATTTTTAATTCTTGACTCTTCGATAAGATGGTCTCTCAGGTTTGTCCCCAGTGGAGTCACCAATCTATTGGTTCCCAAAACTACAGATTGCAAACCCTTAGAGTATGCTAAGCTCTATGGTTAGGTTTAACAATGTTTTGGCTAATGAAAGGAGTCAACCAATATAGTTTAGGACTCCCTGCTCTTTAGGTTTTCTAGACCTAGGCAGGTGTATCTTTGATAATTAAGCAGATTATGAATTTAAAGGTTATGTATACTCTTTAACTTAGACAATCCATTCCACACTAGCATGTAAATATGAAATAGATATAAAACTGATAGCTTTTCCTACTCCTAATGTTTGAAACTTGAATGTGTAAATAAGGTTTTTATGAAGTATTATTTAATAATGAATATGACTAGTGCTTTCTATCTACTTTGGGCTGCGCAGTCAAGATGTGTATGATAGATGTGTCCTCCTCCTAACTTAACTCAAATTATTTGGCACTTTTTAGATGTTTATACCTTGTATAAATGTGCAAGGTTGTTAGATACCAAGTTCTTATTGCAAATCCTAGTGATATCTTCCCAAGTTAATGTGACTATTTGAAAGGATTTTAATTCTTGCTTGAAGGAAACCAATTAAGAGGATTTTAATTATGGGAAAAAACTAATTAAAAGAAATCACTTAAAAGGGATTTAATTTTTTCTTGCAAAAATCAATCAACATGAATCACACAAAGGCAATATATGCTTGATACACTCAATTTGAATAACAAAGAAAGACCTCTCTAGAGACAACAAAGATAACATATATGAATCAATATCAACAAATAATTGAACATCAAGATGTTGGCCACTAGATTAAAGCTTCTTCTCCATTTATTTTCTTTAGAAATTTATACAGTTCATATCAGAAGTCTTCTTTCATATTTTGAAAATGATATTCTAGTAATTCCTATATTTTCTATTTGCTGATGATTGCAACTAACTTTTATCCTTAACTACTAATTATGAACTTTGTTTTGATTTGATCTTACATACATACTTTTGTATTTAAGGGTTATGACCCTTCATCCATTCCCTCTTGCAACTAAAATATTTAATTCTCTACTTCATTTTGCATCCCATGAAAATTAGTTTTAATGATTATAATTATTCCTCCTTTGCTAGTAATTTCGCACTCACATTTACTTGTATGTATTTTCACCCGTAAAATATTCTTTGGGTAAAAATAACTACCCACTCCAAGATTTTTATATTCTCTTAATTCACAAGGTAAAAAAATTTTACTCCTGAATGGAAACATTTTATAATTGCAGTTTACATTATTAACAAAATAATATGCCCCAAAGTAACATTAAATTTAGTGTGATTTTTTTAATAAAAATTTACTTTTTACTTTATGCAATTCACGCACTTTCTGTTTTGGCTCCATCAGAGGGACTTAAACTTACTAGATGAATTTCCACAGTCTCTTCGATTTGTTTTGTACAAAATCATTTTATTGGAGGGACCAATGTTTTTCTTTTGTTGATATTCACTTTTCTACTCCTCAGGTCACTTGTATGCCTCTTGTTCCATCGGAATATCGGAGGGATTAAAAAATCACTCTCTCCAATATGGAGGAGTCTCTTCGATATGGGTTTTTTGACATTTTATCTTTGTTCCTTTCTTGCCATTTCATCCATTTGCTTTTCAAATGTTGTTTCTTCTCAAAAAACAATGGTGAACTGTCGCCTTCTAACATTGTTCCCCCCTCTTCTCTATCATGTTATTTTATTGCCGACTTAGATATCGTCTCTTCTCCTCTAAGCCATGCACCCCATTTAGAAAATCCCTTCAGCTCCCCAACTACAAATGCAATTTCATCAGATGTTGGCTACAATCTATAATAGTGTGCATCTCTATGTGCAGATTTTGACCTTCTTCTATTATTATTTTTGCCTCTTTCTTTACTTCTACCTCTATTACCAGTACTTACAGTAGTTAATGCCTCACCAAATGAGGGTTCTTGAGTTTTTCTCCGCATATCTTCGCTCAGAAGAGTAGCTGCAACATCATCAAATTTCAATTTGTTTTTGGCAGCCACTGAAGTGCTCACTACCATCACCACACCTTCCCAACTATTCACTAAAGAACACAGTAATAAAATTGCTTTGATCTTATCATCTAAATTAATTCCCACATAAATTAACTGGGTGACTAATGTATTAAATTCATTTAAATGATTTGACATAATCCCTCCTTCTCGCATTTTTAAATTATACAACTTTTTCATAATGAATACCTTATTGGAAGCCGATGCCATCTCATACATTGAAGAGAGTTTGTCCCACAACTCATGTGTTGTCTTCTTAGCTGATACATTAAATAAAACATTATTGGATAGAAAAATGAAAATTGTAGCTCTTTCCTTTTTGTCCAGTTTCTCCCAATCTTCATCTGATAAAGAACTTTCCCTTTGGCTTTTCCAGCCAATGCATTTGAGAGATCTTGCTTGATGAGCAACGACTCCATTTGCACCTTCCACAGACTGAAATTTTGACCTGTAAAATTTTCAATCTTCCATTTTTCTGCATCTTCCATGGCTCCAAAAATTCTTCACCAATTTCTAGCACCAAATTTCTCCATTGAGTTGTGATACCAATTGTTGATTATAATTGTAGAAGAAAATGAAAAGAAATTGCAGAAATTAAAAGATTAAAAATAATCACAGAAACAAGAACAAGATATTTATAGTGGTTTTCCCAAAGATGGCTACGTCCACTTTCAAGGATTATCTCTTTATAAATTTTCCAATGATTACATATTCAACTAGTAGCTTATTTATAAAATAGTCTCAACAACAATAATTGGAAAAATCCATTCAAAATAAACAACTTCTAAATTGGCGAACACATGCCAGTAGAAGTTAATTACAAAGAAGGAAACCATTTCGAATTGTGAGAGAAACTTGCTAATTTGGGCTTCACTAAACCCAAAAAATACCAGTATTGAAGGTATTTCAGGAGGCTCCTCAACCATATTATCACCTTCCTTTGGTTTCCTTTTCTCCTTTGATGTATTTCCAATAACACAAAGTATATATACTGAAGACACCCCATGGGATGTAATAGTGATCTAGGGTTATGGCACAATTTTTGTGAACCTTTTCCTCAATTTGATTCATTCTTATGTCTATTCGATAACCATATGTACTTGAGAAATTTCCTTGAAGAGAGTTAGTAGTGTCAATATGCTCACCATTAACCTGTGTTTGACCTTTTCCCATACTACTTAAATCCAAGGAAACTAATTCATCTTCATGTGGTGCATGCATTCTTCTTTTGTACCAGGTCATAGGTTGATTATGAGGGGGTTTTGATGCAAACGCCTAATTCACATTATTTTAACCCCGTCGATATAAAGTTCCAATTCTTCTTCATCTGATCCAACCTGATATGTTGATAGTTATTTTAATAAATCTAGGGCACTATTTTGAATTGTGACTTTTGTAATCCCTGCAACCTTTTACTTGCAAGGTGGCCCAAAATTTGGTGATCCAATAGTCATGTATAATGGAGCAATATCCTTTATCCCTAGTTGCAAGTAGATAGGCTGCTCAAGCTTATACCTTTGTGTTGTTACATTTTCATGAGCCCTTCCTACAAGGATGTTGTTGATGAAACCAACACAACATGACCTCGAGATACAATGCCAAGAATAGGAATTTTATTACTCCTTAAATGGCTTATCTTTTTCAGTGTTTATTCTACTTGTGCACCAAAGATAATTTGGCTTGTCCTTGATTGTAGTAATATGTTTAAGAGGCCTAATGCCCTAAAAGAATTTTATTGTAAAAATTCAATATTCTCCTTAAATATTTTCCATTTTTCAGTACTGGATCAACATTCTTATTTTGTAATATCCTAGATGTCCTTGTCTTCTTGTAAGGGATAATTATCTTCATCAAGTTTGTTTGAGAATTCACCTCTATAGTCTTAAAAATGGAATTCCTGCAAACTGATAATGACATCAGATTTAGGATCCATGTTTGAAAGGAAGTCTACACATTCTCCTCTCTTCATTGACAAGATCTTTTTCTAATTTGAACAATAAAGTTGTTTCTGGTCACACTTTGCACTATGATCAAAGTAGGTTGAATGACTTCCAGAATCATCATGGAAAACTGATCAAACATTCTCTTGGAGCCACAAAAATGCACTAACATGTTGATTTATGATATGGGAAAACATTTTACTAATGGATTTGCATGAATTCATAAAGATTACAAGATATCAATGCTCAAAGTTGCTTACTTAGCTACTTCTAAAACTGCACCAATAAAAAACAAACTAAAGTGAGCACCAAGTCATCATCTTGAAAAAATACTAGATCTCTTCTTGGGAACCTACCACTTTGGGAATTGGTTCATTTAAGTCAAATGAACACATGTGCAAATTTTTTTTTCACCAATCCACTTATTTCACAAAATATTGATGTTCAAAAGTGACCTTTGCGAAATTTTCTAGAAATGTAGATGTCAAAGCTGTGTAAAATCCATTTGCTTTTGAGTTTGAAAAAGTATCAAACAAGATGTTGGGATCTTTAAAATGGACATGGGAGCACATTAACATGGGGAAAATTGGGAACACCAATTTTTTTGTCATGAAAATCATCAAGCTCATAGATATTAGCCTTCAAATTTGACCTCTTTGGCAGATTTAACATTGTGCAGACATCAAACTCTTTCAGAACCCTATAACTTGGTGCTTTAAAACCCTATCAAATTTGATCGTCAGAAGCTGAAATTAGGTGTAAACACTTACATATGGTAGATAAACATTCTTGTCAAGTGATTTGGCATGGAATTGAACAAGCTTCAATTTATGATTTTTCAAAACAGGTTACTGGAGTAGATTTTACAAGTGCCTTTTTTGAGTGCTACAATCAAATTTCTCATCACGGGAACCTCAAATTTTTCCAAAATTTGAAGGTTCCAATAGTGGCTCCATCTAGGGATGTATGCATCTTGTAGGCATAGAAATAATTCAGATCTCTAGTGGAAGCAGACAGAGTGTCTTACTTATTTAGCAATAAAGTCATAAAGATCACCTCTACCCCTGATCTATTATGGTTTGAAATTCAAACCACAAGTGATGGCCCAAGGCCACCCAAAAGAAAGGCCTGAACTTACCTTTGTCATATACCTTATTTTTATATGATTTAATTAGATCTATTCCTCTTGAAAATACTCATGCAATCTGCCTTGCTATATCCACTGCCATTGGAAACTTTCAAAATAACACTATGTTTAGCATTTCCCATACTTCCTTTACCATTCTCATTTTTTGATCATCATCATGATAAAATCTTGCCATCTTCATCATACAAAGAATATTCACTTTCAATGCAACATCCTCCATCATTCTGGTCACTATCATGCATCATGAAATGATCTCCTAGCTGAGTTGAAAATTGAGAACACTCATAATTCACCATATAGTTAAGACCATGAGTTCACATAGAAAGTCTAAAATTATTATAGGTCATTGATGCAACCCAGCAAGCAACTTCTAGGTGTATGGGAGTAAAGCAATCATAATCATTTATGTCATCCATTCCATCATCTGAATTCTTCTCACATGAGTCTGAGAAATCTGTCATAGCAACACGTTCTAATATGGTTTGATTTGAATCATTTTTAATATATTTAATATCACTAATTGGTAGTGACATCATACTTTGATCCATATACTCATTTCTATGCACATTTGTACTAGTCAATGTTGAACATACATCATTCATGATATGTAAATCAATATCTTTCTCATGTGAGCAAAAGATCTTTAATTCTGATTTATATATCTCCTCATGATTTGGTCTGAACATAGGCTCCTGATCAACTTCAAGAGTTCCCTCATCATTGTCACACAAAGTATCTTCATTGTAAAAGAATTTTTTTTGTTGGGCACAAAACTTTAGAATTATCCTTATGTGTATATCTTTGATATTCAATTGTCAACAAATTTGAAATTTGTTCACTATTGAAATTTGTGTATCTCGATTACAACTTTTAAAAAATATAAAAAATCGTATGTCGACCACCTTAACTTGGTCAAAACTTCATGAATTTTTGTTTTCTTTAATCTTATATTATGTGAAGCATAGAATGTGACTCATATTTTGGATTCAAAAAATGTGATATAGTTTGAAAGCTATAGATGTTTTTCAATTAGCCTATCAATCAGGACTTTAGTCGTAATTCAAATAGAAAATCAATAATAATTATTTATTAAATTCAAAGTAAAGCATAATTTATATTGGTGGAAAGCTGAGAATATCCTTTAAAAACCCTTTTCGTATCATCAATTTTGGGTAAAAAAAGTCGTCAACCACATACCCTACACATACCCATCATATCGCCACTTTTTGGCCCATCATGATCCTGCACATATCCTATCAACAAAGTCATTTGCTTCACAAGTTGATATAGCATCTTGATTATCAAAAAATGCTTCATCCTCATTGTAGTATAGATCTGAATACACATGAAAATCATGTTTTGACATAGGTTTTGACAAGATATCATTCATTTTCAACTATTATTTCACCATACAAGGGGCTTGAACAAATTTGAAAATCATTTCCAAGTGTGTATGCTTCTTCATCAATTGTGTCACCATGGTACCCAACTGCAACTAGATGTGTTATATGCTCATTGCCAAGTGGACTTGCTTCTTCATTTACTTCATTGTTGATGCACTCTTCATGCAATGTGTTCTCAATAACATCCTCAATATTGCAATCATCCTCTAAGGTGAAGAGTTGGCTTTCCTCATTTCATCTTCATTCAAATCTAAAATATTAGCACTAAAAAATTCACTTGCACATGTTTCCTCTATTGGTTGTGTTGTTTGATCAATTTCTCCATATTCATCAATGATATCACCATTGGATTCACCATTGATAGCATCCCCATACCTTTTCTTATCTATGATATCAATCAATCTACACATCTATTCTAGAGTAACTGGCTTCAATGATTTAGGCCAATAAATTGAATTATGCTCATATATTCTCATGAACTGCTCAATGAACATGGACTCACTAGGCCTAAGATTAAAAGTTATCTTCATATAGATATCCATTAGTCTATCGAGTAGGGGGTGTCTAGATTCTCCTTCATGTCTCCTTATAGGTCAAAAAATGCATCTAAGGGGGATATGTGATATTTTTATTTCATGATGGAGTCTTGGCCCTTTACTTGAATATGTGAACACTCATCACCTTCCTCCTCAAACTATTGATTCTGATATACATTTTCAAGAGAGTTCATATTTTCCTGAATATGGATGGAAGGGTCAACAACATGTGCAATTTGTTAATAATGAATATGGGGTTGACTGTGGTGTACAAGGTATTGATGTGGGTAGGCTAGGACAACATGGCCATTTACACTTTGAAGATTTCTCTCACCCTTTGATATATACTACACATTTGCATGCCATTTCATTGTTGGGTATGTGCAGGATCATCATGGAAAAAACAGGCCCCTAAGTGGCAAAAAATTCAGAAAAATAAGAGTTAGGCAACTTGATGTAAAAATTTAAATAAGTTATCTATATTATTTCAAAAATATGTAAGAATAGAATATGTAGCAAATTGAATGTAGTTTCTAAACTACTAGGTTTTTTTTTTCTAAATAAAAATCTATTTGGTAAAAATTTGAAATTTCAATGCAATGCAATACTTAAATTTCAGGGAAAAAAAGAAGTAGGTGTCTGTCTACCACCCTAACCATAATAAAATGATAAAAAATTATAAAATTTTAGATATAAGTAGAGGACTCATGCCCCATGTGATGCATATTTTTTGTAAGTTTTTTCCAAGTAAATAATTAATTATGAATTTTTATTACAACTTTTTAAAAATATAAAAACTTTATGTCGACCACCTTAACTTGGTCAAAACTTCATGAAATTCAATTTTCTTTTTTAATCCTAGTATGCAAGCATAGAATGTGATGCATGTTTTGGTTAAAATGTGATACCATTAGAAAGCTATAGATGTTTTTCAATCTGACCTATCAATCGGGACTTTAGTTGTAATTTGAATAGAAAATTAATAATAATTACTTATTAAATTCAAAGTAAGACATAATTTATATCAGTGGAAAGCTGAGAATCTCCTTTAAAAATCCTTTTTGTTTCATCAATTTTGGGTAAAAAAATAGTTGTCAGCCACATACCCATCATATTGCCACTTTTGGCCCATCATGATCCTGCACATACCGTGTTCATTGGAGTAGGCTAAGGCCCTAAGGCTTGTTTATAATTTTCATAATTTTCATCAAATCGACTCAGGAACAGCCTTTTGAAATCTTCCCATGAAGATATACTTTGAATGGGTAAGCTAATATACCATTCTCTTGCATTATCCCTCAATGATCTTGCAAATAATTTCATAATGACATCTTCTACATAAATATGAAAGTCCTCAATAAAATCATAAAATAGTTGTGCATGCCTATGAGCTGATACATATTCCTCTCCATGAAATATAGGAACATGATTTCTAAGCTCAACGTGATAAGGATTTGGGTAGCCTTGGATATTATTGAAGTTCAATGGTTTATCAACATCTAGGAAAAACACTTTTCTTTGTGAATGTGGTTGAAATTGCTGATTATTTTGATGAGGGGCTTGATATTGATAATGCCTAACATATTGATTGTATTCATGATCTTGGTCGCTCACTATTCTTTGACCAAGAGGGACATGATAATTATTTATTTGATTTGAGGCTTGTGGTGCATAAATTTCTTGTTGTATATGATGAGCACTACTTTCATTGCCAAGATTTCCAATTGCATCATGAGGCACTTGTGGGGTAAAACGAGCACTTGTATTCACATATCTATCCTCATTAGAGACTAGTATATACAGTGATGTATCTGAAACAAGTTCGACTCTCAATTGTAGTAGCTATTGAGTCAATTCTCGTTGTTGCTCTAACTTGTGCCTTTCCAATTCTTCTCTCAATTGTTCTATTGATGCTCTTATCTTAGTTTCACTTCTTGTATCATAATTTGTATAGGGAAAAGAAGAATTACAATGCATATTTTAGCCTTTGATCTCTACCATTGATTGGAAATATTGTAATTCTGAAATGTCTTTTGTATTCTTCATCAAGTTTTTAATAGAGTCGCCACCTCTTTTCAAAAGAGGAGTGAATTTTATTTTCTGGGTTTTCTCCACTAGTAGAGTTACATTTTTAACTCTTGACTATTTGATAAGATGGTCTCTCACCAAAATTTATCAGGTTCATCCCTAGTGGAGTCACCAATCTGTTGGTTCCCAAAATTACAGATTGCAAAACCCTAAGAGTATGCCAAGCTCTATGGTCAGGGTTAACAATGTTTTGGCCAATTAACAAAGTCAACCAATATAGTTTAGGACCTCTTACTCTTCAAGTTTTGCTAGACCTAGGCGGGTGTACCTTTGACAATTAAGCAGATTATGGATTTATAGGTTGTGTATACTCTTTAACTTAAAAAATCCATTCCACACTAGCATGTAAATGTGAAATAGATATAAAACTAATAACTATTCCTACTCCTAATGTTTGAAATTGCAAAGTGTAAATAAGTTTTTTGTGAAGTATTATTTTATAATGAATATGAGCAGTGCTTTCTATCTACTTTGGGTGATAGAGTCAAGATGTGTATGATAGATGTGTCCTCCCTCCTAGCTTAACTCGAATTATTTGGCACTTTTCAGATGTTTATACCTTGTATAAACGTGGAAGGTTTTCAGTTACTAGGCTCTTCTTATAAATCCAAGTGATATCTTCCCAAGTTATTGTGAGTATTTGAAAGGATTTTAATTCTTGCTTGAAGAAAACTCATTACGATGATTAATTAAGAGCATTTTGATTCTGGGCAAAAACCAATTAAAAGAAATCAAGCTTAAAAGGGATTTAATTCTTTCTTACAGAAACCAATCAACATGAATCACACAAAGGACAAAAATGTGTCTTGAAAAATTAAATATATGCTTGATACACTCAATTTGAATAACAAAGAAAGACCACTTTGAAGATAGAAAAGTTAACATATATGAATCAATATCAACAAATAATTGACACCAAGATGTCGACCACCAAATTAAAGCTTCTTCTCCATTGATTTGCTTTAGAAATTTATACAGTTCATATCATAGATCTCCTTTCATATTTCGCAAATGATATTCTAGTAATTCCTATATTTTCTATTTGTTGATGATTGCAACTAGTTTTTATCCTTAACTACTAATTATGATCTTTCTTTTGATATGATCTTACATATATACTTTGTATTTTCAAGGGTTATGACCCTTCATCCATTCTGGTGCAGCCTCTTGCAACTAAAATAATTAATTTTCTACTTCATTTTGCATCCCGTGAAAATGAGTTTTAATGATTATCATTATTCCTCCTTTGCTGGTAATTTCATGCTTATTACGCATTTACTTATAGTAAAAATGTATTTTCACAGTAAAATATTCCTTTGGGTGAAATAACTACCCATTGCAAGTTTTTATGTTATCTTAATTCCTAGGGTAAAAAATGTTTTACTTCTGAATGGAAACATTTTGCGATTGCATTTTACATTATTAACAAAATAATATGCCCCAAAGTAACATTAAATTATGGTGATTTTTTAATAGAACTTTACTTTGTACTTTATGCAATTCACACACTTTTCATTTTCGCTCTATCAAAGGGACTTAAACTTACTTACTCTGAATTTCCACAATCTCTTCAATTTGTTTTGTGCAAAATCATTTTATTGGAGGGACTAATCTTTTTCTTTTTTTGATATTCATTTCTTTGTTTGATAAATTCCTCAAGTCACTTGTATGCCTCTTGTTCCATCACAATGTCAAAGGGATCAAAAAATCACACTTCGATATGGAGGAGTCTCTTCGATATGGGTTTTTTTTGTATTTGATCTCTATTCCTTTCTTGCCATTTCATCCTTTCACTTTTCAAATGTTGTTTCTTCTAAAAAAAAAAATGGTGAACTTTTTTCTTCTAACATTGTTTTCCCTTTTTCTCTATCACATTATTCTATTGCTAACTTAGATCTCCTTTGTTATCTTCTAAGTCATGCGCTCCATTCAAAAAATCACGTTAGCTCCCCAACTACAAATAAAATTTCATCAAATGTTGGCTTCAAAGAATCATCTATAATAGTGTGCATTTCCTTGCCACTAGAATCAATACTTTTGGCTAATCATTTTAACCCCCCTTCACTAAGATAATTTTCAAGGAACTGGCATAGTGCATGATTTGTAGTAAATCTACACAAAAGATTCACCAGTTCATCCTACTAGCTTGAATCCAATCCATGAACTGCAAGAAGTTATGAAAGATGGCAACACTTATCCTTAAACATGTTCATGGAATTTGAATATTGTTTGTTCATTGCTTGTAAATACACAAGTAAAATATCTTGAAGTTTCTCAATATTTAAAACTTGTAATGCAATGTGAAAAGCTCCTTGTTCCTTTTATGAAATATAGATGTATTGATAAGAAGACTGTGCAATCCAAGTTCCATATCTGATGTTCCCTTAACCCGCATTCCATAACAAAGCACAACTATTTTTTGAAGATCCTTTGGAAGTGCCCCCTTGAATAAAGAAGCATCTTCAAGTCTATATGAAGTGTCAGGCCTGAAAAATTGATAGTGTGTGAAATGTTTTTCCTACTCTAAAGATGCAAAAATAAATGAAATGCAACAAGGGAAAACACTAACAAACACTCAAGATTGGCCTAAGATGAATCCAAAAAAAATACAAAGAATTGGAACCTTTTACCTTTGCTTGAATTGATGAGTTTGGTTGGCCATTTTTGATGCTTGATTGTGTGCTCCTTCTTGGACAAAATGGCATGTAACCTAGTGCAAAATGAAGCTAAGAGGATGAGGATTGCAATGGTGGATGTGGTATTTGGATAGATGCAATATGATGGATCTAATGGCTACAACAATGGAGGTATGAAAAATGGCTAAGTGTTGGCAGGTGAATGTTGAAGTGAGACGGGTGATTTTGGTTTTTTTGAATGTTCTTGTTATTTTGAAATGTTTTGCGGTTGTTTAGGGATTTTCAAGATGTTTTACAAATGTTTTGATTTTCAAAATTTCCAATGTTTTTGGTATTTTCTGAGATTTTGACCAAGAACCTAACCTAAGAACCTATCCTAGGGGCCTCGGGGGCTGATTAAAGATTAACTTTTCCTGTGCTATACACGCAGAGACCACGTAGTTTGACTAACACAGACTCATTTATTGATGAAGAATATGAACATGTGTGGATTGTAAATTTATTATGATGGAAACCTAAAGGATTGACCTAATATCTTGGGGGATAATCAATGATTAGCCTTTCCTACATTCAAGTTCAAAGACAGTGTAGTTCGACATGATGATTGTTTTTTATTTTATTTGTTTTGACCTATTTTTGGATTTTTTGATATTTTGAGGATTTCAAGGATATACATGAATCCGATCTGATGTGGAAATAAGGACATTATCCTAGTGTGATGCAATAGATGACCCTAATATAGGCAAGACAAACTAACCTTAGGAATGTGTTGAGTAGTTCTAGGATGAAACATGATACCGACACAGGATCAAGCTATTATGCAGACGCATGATAGGTGAATGTGATGGAAAGTGATGCAGAACAAGCTGAAGGGTCCATGGTGGATGGAACACATTTTTACACAAGGCACCTGATTTCTAGGTTTTCACCAAGGTACTTGCCCAAAGTTCCACCGAAGTGGTTTTCACTAGAGGACGATTTTTTTCTTTACTATTTTCAATCCTTTTTTCTATTTTTTTTGGATTTTTTATATTTTTTGAAATTTTGTATTTTTGGATTTATACCTTGCAAGTTTAGGAATAAATTTTTTTGAGATGGGAGATATTGATACACTCTTACAGAGGTTCACCTTCAGGTGTGGATAGCTGATATGCTCCTGATTTGTAACATGTAGTGACGATGAAGGGTCCTAGCCAATTTGGTTCAAACTTTCCTCTGTTGTCTAGATTTTCTATGTTCTTCTGATTTTCCTTCAAAATGAGCTCTTCAAGTTGGAAGGACCAGCTCTTGATCTTCTTATTATAGCTCCTTTTAAGATGATTCCGATAAACCTGTAGGTGGTTCAAAGCATCCATGTGTCACTTATCCACCAACTCTAGCCCATTCAACTATGAAACTCGTTACTCTTCATTAGTAATAAGATTCTACAGTATATTCTCAGGGATGGGAGATCAACCTCAATGGGAAAGATGGCTTTTGATCTATAGACTAAGGAGAAAGGGGATGCACCTATAGGTGTGCAGATACTCATTCAGTAGGCTCATAGAGCAGGGTTCAACTATAGGTGCTAGTCATGACCAACTTCATTGATTGTTTTCTTGTTTTCATTAATAAGATTCTACAGTATATTCTCAGGGATGGGAGATCAACCTCAATTGGAAAGATGGCTTCTAATCCGTAGACTAGGGAGAAAGGGGTTGCACCTATAGGTGTCCAGATACTCGTTCAGTAGGCTCATAGAGCAGGGTTCAACTATAGGTGCCAGTCATGACCAATTTGGTTCAAACTTTCCTTTGTTGTCTAAATTTTCTACGTTCTTCTAATTTTCCTTCAAAATGAGCTCTTCAAGTTTGAAGGACCAGCTCTTGATCTTCTTATTATAGCTCCTTTTGAGATGATTCTGATAAACCTGCAGGTGGTTCAAAGCATCCATGTGTCACTTATCCACCAACTCTAGCCCATTGAACCGTGAAACTCGTTACTCTTCATTAGTAATAAGATTCTACAGTATATTTTTAGGGATGGGAGATCAACCTCAATGGGAAAGATGGCTTCTGATCCGTAGACTAGGGAGAAAGGGGTTGCACCTATAGGTGTGCAGATACTCGTTCAGTAGGCTCATAGAGCAGGGTTCAACTATAGGTTCCAATCATGACCAACTTCATTGATTGTTTTCTTGTGGGTTTAAGGATGAAGCATTGAAAGTATCCACTTGTCCTTGTGATATAGTGGGAAGAGAGCTTTGTGTATCAAGAGGGTATGTCAGTGTTGAGGAAAACATGGAGGGGTTATTTGTATCATGGAATATGAGTGGCACATATGGATGTTTAGGGTCTTGTGGGATGGTGTTAGGCATACCCAAGATTATGTTAGCCTCTAAATTTTTATTGTTGACAAGTGGGTGTTTTGAAGAGATTGAAGTAGTGAACTTCCCTTTGTGATCATAAGTTGGCTTGGGCGTGAGATGATGATGTTTGAATGATTGGTTGGATGATTATTGGAAATGAAGGCATGAATGATGTTTGTGGTATGTTTCCCAAAGGTTGTTCAAAAATAGAGTTCACATCAAAATCGAAAGGGAGTTTAGCCCCTTCCTTTGCCAATGCCAACATGTATTGAGTAGGATTTAACTACATGACTGTGTTGACAAGTTTGTGAGTTTCAAGATTTTGAACTACTTCAAGTATTTCATCTTAGGATATCTACTTGAAGTTATTCATAACGTCCTCCACTTGTAAACCTCCCTCTTGAGGATCTTGAGGTATTTGAGGGGGATTAAGTGGAAGGTTGATGGATATCCTAGGGTTGAATTTTGTTCAACTTAAATCATTTGAGGTTGATCTTTCTTTATTTGTCTCCATGATCTTCTTGTGTTGTGACCTTGTTTGGACCATAAAATTAGGATCAAATTTTAAGAATATGGGAGGTGAACTTCTAACTCCCTTTGTTGATCTAAAATTTTAGTACAAAAAGAAATTCTAGGATGTTGCAAGGATCAAATGATGATGATGTGATAAATGAAGGCTGAATTCTAGGGTTGAATTTTGTTTGACTTAAATCACTTGAGGTTGATCTTTCTTTATTTTTCTCCATGATCTTCTTGTGTTGTGACCTTGTTTGGACCATAAAATTAGGATCAAATTTTAAGAATATGGGAGGTGAACCTCTAACTCCCTTTGTTGATCTAAAATTTTAGTACAAAAAGAAATTCTAGGATGTTGCAAGGATCAAATGATGATGATGTGATAAATGAAGGCTGAATGGTGTGGATGTTTGAACTTTTGAGAACTTTGGATTAATACTAGACCTTAGGATTTTTATTTTGATTGGTTTGATTTGGATAATGGACTTGTAGATCCCAAGATGTTAGATGTTATCTTGGGGTGAGCTTGTCCAAAGGGGAGCTAATTTAACTAAATGAGCGAGAAAGGATTCATCCACACACACATAGCCAAACAAGGTAATTTCTATTTTGATTCAAGGATTACCAAAAGTCTAACATAGATAATTTTTCCAAAATTTCAAAAAAAATAATTGTGAGATGGGTTTTGATGAATGGTGTCACAAATGGAAGTGTTGATTTTGATCCTAGATGAACCTAGAAAGACTTTGTTTACAAGACCAAGGTGTTAAAGAACACACTAGAACTCTAAAGTGTTTCAAAAATCATATGGTTCATATTGAGCATACATGTCCAAATTGTTGAGTGGAATAAGTCTATAAGACCTTGTTACCTTCTTGCTTATCTTGGTGTAAATTGTTTTAGATTACACTTTCTAATGTATATCTTGATAGCCTTTTGATTATGGCACCTAAACTTGAATTTTTGGCATAAAGACTTTTTCTTTGGAATCTTGACTTTGTGGGAAATAATGAGAACAAACATATATGTGGGGTTCAATTGTCTTTTATCTTGATTAAATGGATTATTTTTACCACATCAACACATCTTGTTTAAATTTCAAAATAAATGTCTATTCCTTAGCTCTTTTTCATTCCACGAGGTCCATTATGTGAAAATCAAAGAGTCAAGGCCATAGTTTCCATAGGTTGACTTTGGAGAGAGTAAATTGAGATGTGAACCCAAATATTTAGAAGCCTCTAAGGATAAAATCCCTAGGGACAAGCAGTAATAATTGGACTCTTCAAAGATATTCACTCTTTCCAAAGGGTTTCAAATTTTGTTGATTTGTTTAATGTTTGTTTTAAAGTTGGAGATCCAAGAAGTGTGTTTGATTGACTCACAAATTGCACAATCCTAGGTTTGAAATGGCCATACTTGTTGAGTCCCCACTCGGATTTCTCCAAACACTAAGATAAAGTGAATAGTTAGAGATTTGGCGACACTGGCTCCCCTCCACTACACACACTTCTTGGGACCACCAAATCTCAAAATATTGAAGATCCAGAGACCTTAAGGATTTTTCAATTTCTACTTTGAATAGTAAAAATGTGGGTGTCTTATGAACAATCGTTTTTGCACCAATAAGCATTAAGGATTTGTGGTAACTAAAAAATTAGTAACAAACTGAGAACAACCGACCGTATACACACCTGCTTTGCCACTTAAGGTTCTTACTACCATTCCCGTCCCACTTAAGGCATGGTACTAGGTGTAGTATGTTATACAGTCTAGAATAGAAGGTACTTTCTCATGATTTCCCAACCTTTAATATATCCTGTCGGTAAACATGCTTGCAAAAACTTTCCTATGAGTTTCCCATTGCGAGGTGCGTCTCATAGTAAGTCCTCTTTTAAGGGTGACACAAAGCATAAAAAGACACTTGGAGTTTTTCTCTTCACCCAAGATCACATGAAGTGCAAGGGGAGAGGATAGACACTCAAAATGCATTAAAGACAAGATCACACAATTCAAGCACTTGTTCATTTTAGCGTTCAAAGAAATGATGAATTCATTTTAATGCACCAAGCTAAGTTTGAGTTTTTCTTGTTCAATTTTAGCCAACAAAGTAAAGTCTAGTAAGTCTATCTAATGTTCAATTTTAGTCCAACCTGAAAATATCAAATCAATGATTAATTTTAAACCCAAATTGATCTAGTTGGCCTAAAAACGAAAATAAAAGCAACAAATGGATGCTATAGACTATTACAATAAGGGTTTAAAAATTCTTTTTCAAGTTCAATTTCAATGCCCACTTCCAACTCAAATATTAATTCTTCAAAGATTGTTTTGTACACTTCAATTTTTCAAGTTCCATGTGCAAACGAAAGAGATAAAAAAGACAATCATGCGAGGATCAATTTATTTAATTAAATTCGTTTTAAGCTATAAGTTCAAACAATAGAATGATTTAAATTGAAAATACTAATGATTTGGATGATCATGATAATAAATGAAGCATTAATAAGTGTATCCTATAATTATTAATTCTAACTGTACGATTTTGTATCAGAAAGGAAAATATTAGCATGAACTTTTAACAAGATCTATAATCCTCTAGCTAGTTATTACAGTCCTACTGACAGGTAATTTCTTTTACATTTCAAACTAATAAATGAAGCATTAATAAGTCTAATAAAAATTGAAGCTAATCCAAGAATAAACAATTAAAATGTTTGATAACCACTGCCTGAAATTCAATGACACCTTCTGCAAATACATGGGCTGAGTTAAACCTTCAATGTCACCTTCAATGACTTTAGGTAATTCTTAACAACACGTAAGGGGACATAGGCCACGTTTGAAGGAATATGATAGTGTAGATCAATTCTTCACCGATAAGTAAATTGACAAGTAAAGTCTTCAAGTAACCAAGTAGATCGATTCTTTGCACAAACATGTAATGTGAAAGCTTATTGATTCGATATAATGTTTCCCATGCATAAATGCTAATGATGTATCAAGTGCACCTGCCATGGGTATCACATGAAATCCTTGCATATAGATACAACAATGTATAGATCATTCACACATGTGTAGAAATTCAAATTAAATTAGATTTATGATGTGTATTTAATTTAAACTTAACAAAATTTTGAAAACACACACCTGAGTTGATGATGACTTAGGAGCACTCACCGCAACTTGTGGTTGGTCGATACTCAATATCACATGACCTCCCTGATCTAGATACAATATATCATTTCACACAAGTGTACAAATTCAGATTAAATTAGATATTCCCACATAAATTAAAATATATATTGGTTTGTACCTGACCAAAAGGTGAGCCCAATTCTACAACACTCGAAATACAAACATGATTATATTGAGATTCAAGCATTGTGTGATCATGTATATATATATAATTTGATGTTATGATTTACATGAATTTTGTACATTTCAAATAAATTATTTAAATGTGCCTAAGTTCAAAAGATGAGCATACTTGTGTAGGATGATCCTCAGAATATAGTAAATCCATATATGAATCTGTCCTAGATGCGTGTGGGTCACCTGAAGCAAATGCCTAAGTATGCCCATAGCCTGAGCCTCCATGCTCTCTATTTCCCACCTCAGCCGCTGCGTGTGTAGTCTAATGAGTGAGATGTCTTGAAAGATAACTCAATGCTCTTATTGTCGACAACATCATCTACTACTAGAATGTAGCGGGAACACCAGGAGGAGGAGCAACAACATGAGCAATCAGAGCACATTGTTGAGGATCAACATGTGCTCCTAATCTATGTTGGGGCATGCCATGCCCAACTCCCTGAAATGACCTCATATAAAAATAGTTGTGTTTTAAACCCAACTCAAACTCTGCCCATAGCTTTCTCAAAAAGTATAGGGGCACCTCAAAATTTCCATGTGGTGGAGTATCAAACATCATCCACCATCTATCCCAAAAAATTTCATATATCTATAGGTGCCTACACCATTTAATTGAAATTCATTTTTTCGTGGGTGGAATTGGTTCGTTTGTTTGGGGGCTAAATTTTTTTTGGAAAATGGCTTGTTTGGTAATTTTAAGGTCACAAATTTCTTTATAGGAAAATATCTTTGGATATAATTTTCTCCTATCTTCTCTCCATTGATGGAACCTATCTAGGTCCGCATTAATAGATCAAACATAATCGACAACAGTTTGCATAGAAGATGCAAACTGTGCAAGATGGGGGGATATTAGGCTCTTTTTTTATCAAATCTATATTTTCCTGAATCACATTAAGGTTTTCTATAATTACCTCTCTTAACTTAGCCTAATCTACTATAGGGCATTTGGGGTTAGGTGGTGGAGAGTGTGGAGGTGTGGGGTTTTGTTGTGGTGACCGATCTGGATGTATGGGATCTTCAGGTTGTGCATTAGGTATAAAATCCACCATGTTAATTTTAGGCTCCATGTGAACAATGAAATGGCAACTGCATGTTAAGCAATTAGAAGATATATATGGGTGATCCCACAATAGTGGTTTAGAATTTTTGGCCAAACTGGATGCTGAAATATTTTTTTTAACTAAATCTTCACTTTCGAGTACCTATAGCAACTAAACCATGAGGAATTTGAAGATGATGCAAAGTAGAGTTTCATGAAATTTCTTCTATAGATTCTAAATATGTTTTTTTCAAAAAATTTGGAATCAGATTGCACTTCTTTTTCCATCTCCCTCAAAAACTAGTTTTTTCAGAAAACAACATTTTTAAAAAATGACGCTCATCGTATAACTCATAACTTTTTTTATATGAAGGATAAAATTCTAATTATTTTGAATTTAGATTTGTAACTCCAATATCTAGTTCTTCCACTTTGTTATATAGTTTTTTATTAAATATTTTTTCTTTAATCAAGTTTGGAAGTCAAACCAATTACAATTCAGACATAGCACAATCGTATAATGCGTAACATTTTTTGTATGTATCGAAATTCAATTTATTTTTTGTTGCATCAAGGACTTAAATATCTAATGCCCTCATATTTTTTTTTAAACAAATGATAATCTTCCATCTTTCCACATGTGCAAAACATAGAGCTTGATTTTTGGTGAAAAACCTATGTTTAATAAAACTAAAAAATATATATATATAATAAAACCAAAACATATTAAAATTATAGTCATTGGATAGTTCGTTCTGAGGAATACCTAATTCTAGTTGGGTTTGTGAAGTCTCCTCCATTTTCAACCTCAACCCGAGCTTCAAAGCATAGAAATCTCGACTTTCAAAGTGCCTGAGGGGGAGAATGAGGGAAATGGGGGGTCAAGTGAACCCATAGGGGTTCGCTCAAACCCCTAGGGGTTTTCTCGAACCCAAGTTCAAGTGAACCCCCTTTCCTTTTGCATTTTGTGTGTTTTTTTTGGGTGGGAAATGTGGGCCCAATATTTAATGGGTTCGCTCAAACCTACAAGTTTGTTTGAACCCCTAAAACTAATTTTTTTTGCATGGGGTCATTTTTTTCTTCTTTTCCTTCCTCCATCAAATTGTAAACCACTATTGTGGCTTCACCCATATCAAAAAACTAATTAAATAATGTACACACAATTCAAAAGTTGTAAATCACATTGAACGTGCACAAATTCAAAATACATTTCACTTGAAGACACATTCAATTTATAACATTAAAAAATCTATATCATGAAAATCCATAGCATGTACATTATATTATACAATTAAAGTCATGTATATGTACCCTTGATTAAATTCAAGCACTTTATCTTAAATTTTGATTTCAACACAATGGTCTAATTTAAAATCTTTAAATAATAATATCAAGGTCCTACTTCATTGATTTGACAAGTGGAAAAAATATAAATGTATTAAGTATAATTTAATGAGCTACTTGATCATAATTTATTGTTGGCATTTCATGATTGTGTGATTTTGGGAAGGTGATAATTTTGTTTAACATTTAACTAAATTTCTAGAGTTGTTTTTCTTAACTAGCCTATATTTCCTTACTAGTTTGAGAAGATAATCATGGCTATTTAAAAAAATTCTAAGGTTTTGTTATTATATATTTGATCTAGACATATTTATAAGTCTCAAATGTTGTGATTTTTGAAAGTTTAAAGTATTAGGTTCATGAAGAGGAATATATAAAATTATAAATTGTCCATTCCTTTTCATTTTCTATTATAGACCATGAACCTTGAAATTTTATTGCAATAAATATGATTTTAAGAATTAGAGCGAATAAGCATATTCATATAAAATTTATTCTATGATAGAGAGTTTAATTTTATTAAATCATGTATATTCAATTGGTTTTGTGTTGACTTCTTGTAACCATATGGTTTCATTTTCCTTGCAAGGTTAAAATTGAGTGGAATGTGTGGTTGTTAATTTAAAATTATTGATCATTCTATCTTGGACTAATGAATGTCATGCCTTAGTGATGCTTTTTAGATGATTTTATGTATTTCCTAACCTATGGATTGGTTTTCAATGAAAGATTCCTCCAAGGCATCATGTCACTCGTCAAAGTGGGAATGAGGGGAAGGCTAAGAACCCACCTATGAATCCTATTGGTGGTCCTCAAGTTATTGATATCCTTGAAGATATAATAGTAAGGGGTCCTCATCAAGAGGCATCCCATTCAATGCATTCCCATCATTCTTGGGAGAATAGAGAGGAGAAGCCTCAAGGTGGAGAGAGAGAGAAAGAGAGAGCACTCTAGGAGTCCTCATAATTCTAAATTAGATGGAGAGGTAGGTTAAAATCCACCCATAGTGGGGGATAGGTAGGTAGTGCATGCGGATGGTGTGCTACCAGGGAAATTTCATGTATATTCAATTGGTTTTGTGTTGACTTCTAGTAGCCATATGGTTTCATTTTCCTTGCAAGGTTAAAATTAAGGGGTAAATTGTACTTGCCAAGCCTATTTTGATGAAATTTGATACTTGCTTTTGAGTTCCTTAGAGGTATCTATAGGGACATAGATATAAATTTTAGTGACTTGTGCAACTAAGCATGAATAAACCTATCTAGGGATTATAATTTTATGACATTATAAATAGAGCTATCTAGGTATTATGTGTGATTTTAGGGCTAGTAAAAAGACAACAAATCTAAACATTATAAATCTAATTTAGGTTTATGTTCTAGGGTTTAAGGTTTTAGGTTTAGGTTTTCGGGTTTAGGTCCTAGGATTAAGGGTTTTAGTTTTTATGTCTATGTTTTTTGGAACCTAGGGTTTAGGGTTTTGATTTCTAAGTTAAATGTGTCCAATTTAGGTTAAATTCTAGTTAGTTTAGGTATATGTTTTATGGTTTTAAACTTACAATTTAACATTTTTGGTTTGGTTGATGATTTTTTGGTTTTAAATAAAATTTAAAAACTATAAAATATTCAACATAAAACAAACAAACAAATAAACAAAAAATAAAAAATTAAAAAATAGAGATGCAAGATATAAAGAAAAAAAAAGTAGAATTCAACCAACTTGGAGGTCACTGAGGTTGATTGTGTCGACGAGAGGAGGTGGTAGTGAAAAATTGGTTGAAATGGGCCCTCATGAACACATACGTGAATTAAGCTCTCCCTCAAGCTCAGCAGCCAAACTATAGTGAGAAAATGAATAACACGTCATTAATTTAAAATTTAAATAGCTTTAAGAAACGTGTATGCATTATAAACGTGTATGTGTTAGTAATGTGTACGCGTTTTAGGCTACGTACCCAAATTTAAATGCATACACATTTGGATTTAGGATTAGGTACCTAATCCAAAGTGCATACATGTTTCCTACAAAAAAAATTTTTTACCGAAACTTCCCCTCTTCATGGACTCAACTTCCAACTTTTACCCATAATATATTTTTCAACAACTAGGCCTGATATAATGCATGTAGTAAGCTTGATTTTTAGATTTATGGAGAAACCAAAAGACACACATTGGAAATAAGGTAAGAGAATCCTAAGGTATATTAATAGTACTAAGGGATATACTATTTTATATACTAGAAAGAGTTAGTTTAGTTTGGTTAGATACACTAATAGTGATTGGGAAAGAAGTTTATATGATAAAAAGAGCACATTGGGATATGCATTCCACTCAATTTTAGAATCCTTTTAACAAGCTTCTAAGAAACAACCAATTCTTTTATTTCCATATTTAAAGTTGATTATACATCAACAAATGCAACAAGTTGTTAGGATATTTGGATAGGGAAAACACTAGTAAATTTGAAAGAAGAAAAACAAGATGGTGCAAAAATATTTTTTAATAATGTATCATCAATAGCCTTGATGAAGAATTTACTCTTCCATTGAATAAGAAAGCACCTAGATATCAGGTATCACTTCATAAGGGAACTAGTTGAATATGGTGAAATCAAATTTTAGTTTTGTAGGTAAAAGTAGTATCCCATGGAGATTTTATTGAAGTGGTATCCTCTTTGGAGTCCTCCATCTAGCTTTATAAGTTCATGTACAAAAAATATTCAAAGAGCTCCATAATTGATAACTTTAGCTCCTGAAATATACAATAAGGTTCAAACAGCTTAGGATTTAGTGAGAGTGTTAGAATTTATTCTAATCTTGAGCCTGTCAAAGGAAAACCCATCAATTTTGGTTTAATATATTTGTCCCCTCTTTGCTTTTGATGCAAGCTATAGTAGTTATTGTTTCTTGATAATGAATTAAATTTTGGTAGGTAAGTTAAAATTTGAAATCAGAAAGATTTGTTGTGTGGTTAAAGAAAAATAAGAGAAAAAATGAAGAATTTTTATATCTATAATTTTTGAGAAAAGAGAATTTGTATGAATTTGTATTAGTAGCAAAGTGAGTTTCAGAGGATGAATAGATAAGTTGCAACAACAATCGAGATTTTGAAAATAATAGAGGTTGGAAGAGAAGGGAGTGTAGTGTAGTAGTAAGAAAATCCAAAAGAAAAACAAAAGATTTTACATATTTAGAAAGATACATAAAATCATAGAGTACA
Source organism: Sequoia sempervirens (assembly GCA_007258455.2). Lineage (NCBI taxonomy): Eukaryota > Viridiplantae > Streptophyta > Pinopsida > Cupressales > Cupressaceae > Sequoia > Sequoia sempervirens. The sequence goes on from VDFB02284727.1 coordinate 155,586, forward strand.
TCTCTAGATAGATGTAAAAAACTAGTCATATACTTGACAGTAGTAAAACTATATGTAATTTTTTTTTGTTTTGAATATGAATGTTCTTTGTACATACCATTTTGCGATAAATGAAAAGTATGCTTTCTATGTTTTAAAAATCTTGCCTCCTTCGTTGGTCTAAGTATTTTCTTTTTATTTTGTAAGAGCAACCATCTCTCTGTGTGTGTTTGGTTTGGACTTTAATTTATCCACTCAACTCAAATCGATAACCTTTAATAATATCATAGAAATGAAGAGGCTCATATCAAATATAGGTATTTCATAATATTAATATAATGGTATACAAAGAAGTGGCATGGGATAGAAAGCCTTGCTATATGTGATAAATTCATCATACGTACATTTTTTTGGCAAAAAAAAACTACAATAGCTAGAGTTTATTTTCAAGGATGGGAAGACAAATTTAATAAGGAAATGTATAAGTATTTCTTTTAGATATATCATTTTAACAATCAAGCAACTAGCTGTGTATATTGTAATATTTGACTAGATTGACCAAATGACATAGAAAAATCCATGCATTCTTCCCATAGTCATCTTGTTCTAGAAGAAATTCTTCTATTAAGACATTTGCAATATATGTCTTTATCCTCGAGAAAGAAAAATAAGAAAAATAGAGCTCAAGAGATGGAGGAAATGGATTATAACTCAATCTAATGATTTGTAAGATAGGGTCCTTATTAATATTAACTACCTCTATGAAAGGTTCTTTCTATATTGTAGGACAAATAAGTTCATATTATCTTGAGAGTGAAAGGTAACCTCTTCAATTATTTAGCAATAGGAGAAGCTACCTCCTTAATGTGATATAATAGGATATTTTGGCCATAAACTAGGAAGGCATGGGTATAGAATAAATGTCAAATCTCTTTCGTGGAAGAAAGATCGATCTTATATTTCAAATCATAGTTTCAACTAAGATTAGGTCTACATTTTTATTTAAAATAAAAGAAGATTCAACATGAAATAAATTAGACATTGTCAAATATTTTATATTGTATAAACATGAATTAGCTCTAGAATCATTAGTGGCAAAATATATTGAAATTAGTTCAAAAAAGCCTAAGTAACTCTATATGTACTAATTAGATTAAAATTTAATTAGATTCCTATTACATCAAGAGTTTCATCAAAGATAAATATGAGAAAAGTAAAAGATTACACTTCTAATAATAGAAGGGATCCAATAAATTTATTAACAACAATATAAACTTACAATATGTTTATATTTCCAATGACCACAATAAATTATACTATAAATATTGTTAAACATGAAAATTGATTAAAACTAACTATTATTAAAATCGATTAAAGTCAATACTTGAATATCTTTGAATTGAATAATTAAAAATAAAGTTTAACTAGTAAAATTAAATATTTATTAATCAAAATCAAATATAAATTACCATCACTATTTCATGAATTAAGCGATTGATGACTAAATCAATACCAAAAGAATATAGAAACTATAACCCTAAACACAATCTTATGACTTATTAGCACATAATTTAACAGCTGTTTTCATCCAAAAATGTGTAATATAATATTTGCTTTGATGCAAAATATAAAATATTAACACTTAATAAAAAAGCTGCAAATCAATATAAGAATATGCCACATTGGCTTATTGGGATCCAACGTGAAGCTCCTCAATCACACCAGTGCAATTTTATTCTTACAGAGCCGACCTGAATATACGAATTACGTATATTCTCAGTCAAAGCCACTAAAGATTACCAAATTGAAGTACCAGAAATCCAGAATACACTTAAACAAATACTGAAAGAAACCAAATCCCATACCAAGTCCAAATCTACCTACTAGAAATAGTGGCATTATGTTGCCATGTTTAACTAAGAGATGGGCATTTGAAACCAGGAGGAGGGGTGAGGCCACATTGAACAAAGAGCTCAAGAGCGATGGGAAGGATGATGTTGAGGTTCAGAACTTTAGCTCGAATAGTTGTACACAGACACAGGGCTGCCTCCAATTCCAAAACGCCTTGCAGAACAGGGCAGCATTTGTTGACAACAGGATCTCCAATGGTAGCGTTTACCAGCCCTCCCAGCACATCCACACACGCTCCTAATTTCAATGCATTTAGAGGACAGCTTGATGAATTCCCTCCGCTTGATGAAGAAGAAAAAGAAGATGATGATGATGACGACGATGGAGACGAATGGTAATGCCGTGCTTCCACTAGAGAACCCATGCTCATGGCCAAAAAGATCATACCCATTGCAACCAATACTGCACCGTTTCTCATCTTTACCGTTTCTTAATGATCTCAAACAGAGAAAAGGAAGAAAACCAAGCAAACAAGAACCCACAAGAACAGCTCCAAGTTTACGCTTGTAGAAGGATGTCACAGGGAAAGATTTTATAGCCTCGGTAGTTTAATGTTTCAATCATGAGATTTTGTTCGCCCGTGACGAATTTTGCAAGGATATGCTCTACATGTGATACAGTGTTTTGCCAAACTGTATTATTACGTTTAATATAAGAATGTGGACGTAAGAATCCAAACTAGTGGCAAATAACCTCTGTAGCCCGTCTGTCATGTACAATCGTTTGTGCAAGAGATCACATGGCATGCTAACATATTCTGACGTTCCATGCCCAATACAAGACACTTAACAAGTAAACAATGCGATTAATTTATCAGTAACATGGTTTGAAATTTAATTTTCATTTTGTAAAGCTATCTAACTTATGAAGGTTCTATGAAACCTTCAAATTTTGATTTTCAAAATATTCAAAATAAAAAAAATTCAACCATATCCTTAGAAGTAGAGAATGCAGAACTGCATACTTCCCTACTCACAAATAATTTTAGGAAAAATAATTCAGTTTATTTTTACATTTTAAAATTTTCTTGAAATTATATAACACTGAAATTAAATCTACCTCAAGAATTGTAATGTCCCAATCTTTTGCTCAAGACATTACTAAATGAACATTTTTTATGTGGCACAATTATACAAACACCCTTAGATTTTTCAACATATGTAGCACTAGAGGTAGACAAAGCTAATGCACCAAGCATTGAGATGCTAATGGAAGAAAAACTTAGTCACTTGACCAAGTCACCATGATGATTTTCTAAGGGGGAGGAAATCATCCAACTCTAAGGATTGAGTTTAGTACTACAACTTCCCCACTTACAAATAAAAAGAAAAGGAAAAGGATAGAAAGTGAACACATCCCAAAACCTATAAACAACATAACCATGCATCCAAAAGGGTGTAGAGATGACAACCAAGACCTCAATTCACTCACACCGCGTTTGGATACAAGGAAGGTCAATATCTCAAAATGTATCCAAAGTACCATAAACATTGAAGAACTAGGCAACTAAGGAAAAGCACCAAGATTAAAACCCTTCAAGAAAATTTCCTAAAAAATTTATAATATGTACTCACTATCTAAGAGCCCCCCTTTCTCTTGTTAGGGAAGCCGCTTTTACCAATTGGGTTGCTTGAGATAGAGTGAAACTAGGTCATCTAGTAGATTCTAGGGTCAATTTAACCCGTTCTACTAGTTACGATCACCCTTGAGACCCCAAGGTCGCCCTTTTTCTAGTTAGGTTTCTTGAGATACTATAATTAGTAAAAGAATTTCCCAAGATAGAAACATCCACTAGGAAGAGATCATAAGGGCACCAAAAGCATGAAATTGTCTCTTGGGTTGTCTAAAATGTTCCAGTCACAGTGAAACCCCTAAGAGATCCTAATCACTAAGTATCAACTAGGAAAATGAGCTCAAAGGAACAAAACCTAAGAGAAGGAAGAGTTGGGCTTGAACAAGAACCTACTGACCTTGACATCAAATGAGGTATAACTACCTTGGTAAGTGTGTCATTTAAAATTAGGTTTTAACAGTAATTTGGTTAAGTTGAAGACATCCATTAACATGTGTAGAAATCATAACAAATAATCATTCATTTTAACTCATTAAAGATTGAAACAATAATATTTGATCTTTCTTACAATAAAGTATGAAAGAATGTTCATTCTACCTAAACTGTATAGGTGAGTATATGGTGTAGAGCACCTTAGAGCTCCATTTGATGAAATGAGTCTAGATAGGTTCCTTGGTGATGATAATGTTAAATAAGGTCATGTTAGGCCATTTTGTAATCTTTTTGAGGTAACTTGAGTCATTGTGGGGTCATTAGGTAGAATGTTGCAAAACTACAAAATGTTGTCATGATAAATATTGTAAAAGTGCAAAATTTGAATATTAGAGGGAAGCCCAATGGTCATGGGAAGTTATAAGGTAGTTTCAAGCATTGGTATGTGTTGTTTGAGTTATAAATATGTGGTAAACTTGGTGTGGATGGTTGTTGAAGGTTTTGGAAGGAGAAATTCAATAAAATAACTTTGTTTTCAATCATTTTTTGTGCAAATTCTTCATCTACAACATGTGTACGATTCTGTATAAGGTGCTATCAATCTGATATTCATTTGAATTTTTAGATATAGGATTTATCCTCATTTTAAAGTTGATTTGAGGGCTTAATATTAAGTTTCAAGATTTGGTAGGCTAATTGCTACAAGTCGTCTAAAAACAGGGGTTTAAGGTTTTGAGGGGTTAAATGTATTAACAGGCCATTCCACCTTTCTGTACATGCTCTCTCTTGGTGGAATGGGCCTGAATAGTTTAGTAGTAGGTTTAGGAGTTATAATTTAAGGTTGTAAAATTCTTTGGAAGAGTTTTTTCACATTTCCCTATTGAAAGTTCAAAATTAAGGCTTAAGAACAAGGCCAGGGTTGATGAATTGAAGAAGTTTATTGGGAACCAATTATAACTTGATGAAATTAGGGTGAGTAGGTGTATTTTGATATGTTTGGAAGGTCTACATGACAGGAGTGTTAGTTAGAAATGGAAGCATATCTAACAATTAAACGTAGATTTAATTAATAAACCTGAGAAACTAAAAACACACACAAAAATAAATCATAACACAAAGAATTTAACGTGTTCATCTAATCCGCTACATCCACCAAACCGAAATATCCAATACTTTTATTATCCACCAAAAATTATTATAATCTTGTGAATAATTGTGTTTTTCATCATACTCAGAATATCCATCCGGGAACCTCTCTTTAACAAGCCAGAAGCTTCCGTATTTGGTTTTACAACCGAAGTTTTCCTTTTTCATTGATTTTCCTTTTCAAAGGACACAACGCGGAAAAAAAATAGGACTCCTGAGGATAAGGCTGGGTGTACAAATATACCATAGGCTATACAGTATAGCATGATCAGTCACCACACACCAACAATCTCCCACTTGGAGACTGATCAGGCTCCACACCATCACAACCTCCCACTTGGAGATTGATCCTGGACGACACTGCTGCAATTACAACTCCCACTGGAAATAAGCACCTTGGACCCTGCTGCTCTGTTATTCTTGAATTCAACCTTGAAGGCCAACCAAAGCTGAAGAGGAGTTCAACTTCTCCCTTGTCATCATTAGCTATCCCGCTTAGATTGACATCTATATGTTTTATTGACATCTATATGTATTTTGTCTAGCTTGACCTGTCCATCCTCCAACACTGACTGAATGAAATGATATCTCAACTATATGTGTTTTTTTTAGAATGAAAGGCAGAATTCTTTGCAAGATGTATAGCACTCACTGCTTGTAAACAAGTAATTTCCATCCTGTTTTCCCAACCCCATTCATGAAAAGTTGCAGCTATATCATCTCCTCTTTCATTTTGGTGGATAAAGCAAACTGTTTTTGCAATTGAAAATCCAACCTACCTGTTTCTCCCACCAACTGTGAATACATAACTCCGTGGTGTCATTCGTATCTATATCCTCAAATCTAAGTCAACATAGCCTTTAAATCAAAATTAGAGCCCCCAAAACATAACATTGATGTACTCTCAAACATGAGAATCTACTACCTGACATTCCAATGCTCAACACCAGGATGACTCATATACCTACTAACAACTCCTACAGGATGTGCAATATCTAGTCTTGTGCATACCATGGTGTACATTAAACTACCTACAGCTAAAGCATATGGTACCTTGGACATTTTTTCTTCCTCCTCTTGTGTCTTTGGACACATATCCTTAGTCAATTTAACATGACTAGGCAAAGGTGTGCTGACAGCTTTTGCATTCTCCATAAGAAATCTCTGCAACACCTTTTCAACATAATTAGCCTAAGATAAAAACAATTTTCTATTTTTCCTATCTATACAAATTTGCATACCAAGGATTTGTTTTGCTGCACCCAAATACTTCATAGCAAAATATTTTGCTAATCAAGCATTTTAGGCTCACTTATGTGATCCATGTTAGACCCAAATTTTACAAGCATGTCATTAATATATATACACACATAAAATAATGTAGCTAAGCCATTATCTAACTTCTTAAAGTAAACACAATGGTTTGAATTACACCGGTTGTAGCCTTGCTCTGCCATAAAACTATCAAATTTAATATACCATTTCTGAGGTGCTTGTTTCAAGCCATATAAACTTTTCTTCAATTTGTACACTAATCTCCCTTACCTTTGACCTCAAATCCTTGTGGTTGCACCATATATATTTCCTCTTCCAAATCACCAAAGAGAAAGGTTGTTTTAACATCAGTCGCTCTAAATGCAACATTCAGCTGTGCCTACAATAATACTTAAAATAAATAATACTTAATAGTCATTTTAACAATGTGGAGAAAAATATCATCAAAATCAATACCCTTTTTCTATGCAAACCCTTTTACAACTAACTTGGCTTTAAATCTTTTCTTACCTCCATCCTCCTCTTTCAACCTATAAACCCATTTATTTGGTAAAGCCTTTTTACCTGTAGGAAACTTGCATAATTCCTAAGTTTGATTTTTCAACAAGGAGTCCATTTCTTCTTCCATTCCATGCTCCCACTGAACCTTGGTATCCAACTACATAGCTTCATCATAACATTCTGGTTCACCAAAGACGCTAACAAAATAGTATACAAAGAGGGAGATCATCTTTCTCAAGGTCTAATATTCTGAAGATGATCATCTAACGAGTTTTGGTATTTGTTGTTGTTGCCCAGAATGAGGAACCACTGAAACATCATTGTTTGGAATATCAGCCAACACTACATAATCATTTTCTTTCTTCTCATGTTGCAGCAATAGATTTTTGTACAACACTTTCTTATTGAATATGACATTCCTACTTCTCACAATTTTCTGATTTTCAAAATCCCAAAGCCTATAACCAAATTCATTAATGCCATATCCAACAAACATTTATTTGATTTTTCATCAAGCTTGGTTCTATTTTCATAATCTATGTGTAATGCTTCACAACCTAAGGTTGTGGAGAAAAAGAATAAATCACCTTCTACTCCTTCCATAATACTTCCTCTCGAATACCATTAACCCAAAGGATTAGAGGGACCTCATTAATTAAATAAATAATAGTGTTTACAACCTCTACCCACATTTTTAAAGGAAAACCAACATGCAATATCATACTCCTTGCACACTCTATTATTGTCCTATTCATGCACTCATCCAATCCATTTTCTTGTAGAGTCCTTGGAACCATTTTTTGCCTACAAATACCATTAGAGGAACACTGATCTTCAAACCCTTTACTACAATACTCACCACCATTATCGATCTCGAGACATTTATCATTTTACTTTAGTCTCATTCTCAACCAAGCTCCATTTTTTAAAATACATCATATTTCATTTCAAAGAAATAAATCCACCTTCCTAGTCGTGATCATTAATGAATGTAACGTAACATGAGAGCCACCAAGAGAAGATACCTCGAAGCAGTCCCCATACATCCATATGCACAAGCTCCAATTTCTCATCTTTCTTTTGCTTCCCATCCTTGAGAAAACTTACTCTCTTTTATTTTACATACACACAACTTTCACAGAAATCCATATTAACACATTTTAGACTTGGTAAAATATTATTTGAATGAAGTACTTTCATACCTTTTGCACTCATATGCCTAAGTCTATTATGCCATAGTGCTGATTTAGAGTCCACAACAACTGCATGATCTTCTACCTACCGAATCAAGAAAGCAACTATTCCTGTAAACATCAATTCTCTGTAACAATTAAAGTAGAAGAAATAGTATGACCTGTACAAAGATATAAGGTGCCTACTTTCACACCTTTTGCTACCACTAAGGCACCCTTTATGACCCTCCAGTTTTTATCACTAAAAGTAACAACACAACCTTCATCATCTAGTTGTCTTGCTGAAATTAAATTTTTGCTTAACTTTGGAACATGCCTTACCTCATCACTTAGTAGCCAATGATTCTCATTCTTACAATCCTCTTAATCTTTGATTCTTCCTTTCCAAATAACTACTGTGGTTTGTTACTCCTAAATAAGCTAGCCTCCAAAATCCCTTTGACATAATCTCAAGAAAAAATAACTTCTATGGGGGTAGTGCATGAAATGAAGCCCTCGAATCTAACACCTAAGAATCATCAGCATTATCAAGGGAAAGAATCAAAAGTATCCCTCATCGCATTTTATTACTTTCTACCACATTTTCCTCTTTATTGCCTTCCTTTTTGTCTCCTTTATTTTTTCGAGACCAACCATCTTTCTTTAAATGACCCAGCTTACCACAATACCAACAATTCCTCTTGTCTCTAGATTGGGACCTCTTTCCTTGATTTTCCCTTGACTTCCCATGATTTCCAGAATGGTTTCCTCTCTCCTTTGTTCACTCGCCTCTTGCTTTCTCAGATTCAAAACACTAACACCATGTGGATGTTCCACTCTGAGCTTTTCCCACTAATTTCCCTTTTTGCTCAAAATAACAACAACATCGCCACTTCAATGTATTTGAACTAGAAACAAAATTCGTTAACAACCATTACCAAGCTATTCTAGTCACAGAGAACACAAAAATCAAAGAGCCCTAACTTCTTCATCAAAGTTTACTTTACGTATAATTGATCAGACCGTGATTAAACTCTATTCAAAATGATTAGTAACTCTAACCACCTACCATTTTCATATTAAATAAACGCTTCATAAGAAATACCTTATTCAAAGTGGAAGGATTTTCATATAACTTCGCTAGGGTTTCCATAAACTCTTGAGTTGTCTTTGTTGTTGTAATATTGAACGCCACCGATTGTGTCAAGCATAAACAAATACTACCAAGAGCCTTTCTATCCAAAATATCCCAGTCCTCATTAGACATTTTTGTGGGTTTCTTGGTTTTCCCTTCCAATGGCCACCATAAATCCTTCTGATAGAGATAGTCATCCATCTGCATCTTCCATAACTGATAGTTATGTCCATTAAACTTCTCAACCTTCTTACCCTCGTCTGCCATTGCTCCCACTCAACTATGAGACCTCTACTTAGCTATGAGATCTTCCTATACGATGATAATCTAAACACAACTCGCTCTTAATACCAATTTGTTAGGGTTAAAATAGATATCTAAAAATTAAATGCATATTTAATTAATAAAAAAGAGAAACTAAAACACACACGTATCAAATCATAACATAGAGAATTTAACGTGGTTCACCCAATCCGGGCTACATCCACCAAACCACAACCATCCAATACTTTTATTATCTAGTGCAAAACTTATTACAATCTTGCGAATAATCACGTTTTTCATCATATTGTAATACCCATCCAAACCCCCTTTTTAACAAGCTTAGAAGCTTTCGGATAAGGGTTTTACAAATTTGGGTTTTTTCCTTTTTTCGTTGATTTTTCCCTTTTTTGATGACAACATGAAAAAAATAACATGGGCGAGGATACATGCCGGGGTGTACAGTATACGATGGGCTATACATTATAGCATGATCAATCACCACACACCAAGAAGGAGGGGTTAAATATGAGATATGGCATGAAACCCTAGTTAATCCTGTTGGAATCAAGGAACACTAAGAGGGGGGGTGAATCAGTGTTCTACAAAATTTAATTTTATTAACTTGATCTTTAAACCAGTTATAGCATTGAACCAAAAGAAAGATGAAAGAAAACAAGGCAATCAACCATGACACCTTAACACAAAGATTTTTAAGTGGAAACCATGTTAGGGGAAAAACCACGGTGGAGATTAATCCACAATATGAGTATACTCAAAATAAGCGTTTACAAATGGTAAATGCACATGCATTTAGGCACACTACCTAGAGCTCACTACTCAAATACAAAATGATTATTGCCCAAAAGAAGACTCACTATCTTATCGTCATAGTTGGAAGACAACTAGAGTGGATGAACTATGAGATAGCATTTGCTAATGCCAGATTATACTTTTAGTTCTACTTTAATTCGAATCACCAATCCTTGTTCTACTCAAATGAAATTACAAACAATCAATCTATATTCCTTTTGAATTTTACATCATATCACATCACACATCAAAATGATATGAATAATTGATTATATATATCTGCAACTAGAGATTAGAACAACTACATGTCAGCTTTAACAAAATATGAAACATGTACAAACTATCAACTCAATCCATAGACAATTATCAATGTGAACAAGACAATGTCAGCCAAAACATAGTAAGGACCCAAAACAACATGTCTCAAACACAAAACACCTTAAAAAATTATGCCTCAAAGATCCACAACACGCTACACTCACCTAGTCAACCTTTCTACACTATTAGACTAAAAATCAATAAATTGGATCTTCAAACTTGTACACCAATCAAGTTGAGGCCCTATGATTCAAAGATAAGATAGTTCATACATCAAATAACCTTACCTGAGATCCACAACACAAAATGATAACATGAAATTACATATGAATCAATGTGCACAACTCTGTCGAATGCCCTATTTTAGCTTTGATAGTTAACACGTTTAACTTCAATCTAACTTTCGATATAGGAAAATACTAAAGTGTGGATAGGGTTAATGACTAGGGTTGCCATCAATGACAACACTAGATGACTTGTGCAGTGTCTCTTCTTAGTAATCTCCTCGTTTGGCATTGATGGAAACACTTAGTGAAAAATGACTAAGTGTCAGAATTAGTACCAACATGAATACATTGCAATCCTCAAAACTTCAAAAAAAAATTAATCACAACTCCCCCTGAGATGAATATGACATTTTTCAATGTCCCACACTCCCCCTTTGACATCAATGACAAAGATGGGAATTCACATATTGAAAATCATACAGAATTTATGTGAACAAATTGCATATGTACAAACATGCTTTTCTAACTTGCATGGACTTGAATATGTCTACAAAATTGTTCGTCAACAGGCTTAAACTAGTGTGCCAACCCTTTTTGAGACTCTCTAGAATAGTGATGTGACCATATAATTGGTAGGTTTGCATCTATGTTGACTCAATATTTTCCAGATCACTGACAACCATAGCATCTTGTGCTTCCTTCAATGCACTAAGCATTGTCTCCATTTTAGGAGCAATTAGTCCTCTGAGCTCACATACCCTTTCAACAATTTTGTCTTTTTCATGCTTCATACTTTTAATTTCGTCAAGCGGGGATATGCCTTGACCTTCTTGCTTACCAACAAAAATTGTTAGAGGATCAAAGGCTTGAGAAATATCTACTAATTGTTTCTCATATTACTTAATTTTCTTCTCAGTGACCTCAGTGAATTTTGACAAGGATAAGCATGACTTGAAGATATTTCCACCCTCACATAATGCACCTTGAATGTTCTTTTCATAGGTAACTAATAAGGATTTATGATTAGCAATCATACACTTCAATCAACTGAACTTGTTTGCATCAAATTCTTTATGAACCTTATCCTTAGCTAACTTTTCTAGACACTCAAAGTGAGTACTTATAGAATTCATAATTTTCTTCAGTTGACTAGAGGGAAAATCAGATGAGTCCTTGACATGTGTGGGCATGATCTTCTCCAAAATACTAGATGCAAGACTTAGCAACTCACTGTCCTCAATGTGAGATTTCAATATCTCCTCCCTTGTCTTGGCTTGAGCAAATGATGCTACCTTCATCTTCTGAATAGGAGATAGAGTGACCAAGTTGATAGGACCTTCAACTAATTCAGGGTCAAACTTCTCTTTTTGTTCTTCTAAAAACTTCTTTACTACCTTTGTAGTGTCTCTTGCTTCCATAGCAACCTCCTTTTCCTTAGTCTTCTTTTCTTCAATCATAGATTCTCGATTGGATTTGGGAATATCTATTTCTTCATCTGACGTGTCTTTAGGAGCTTTAGTCTCCATGGGAATTTTAGTATCTTGCATATCTAGAGGATTCTAAGTGTCCTTAATTGTGTCTTCTTTCACTTCTTCAATTTCTAGACCAGATGAAACATCTTCATCATGAGTTTCTTTAGAAACAATGTTATAATATCTATTCTTCAACTGGTATGTGCAGGATCATCATGGAAAAAATTGTTGGTGTAATTAATTAATTAATTATTACACTAGCATAAGTTAACTTAGGTCATAAATCATTTAGTCCTCTAGGTTGCATCATTTAATTAATGGGATAATATTCCCTTCCTAGTTTGTGGGATAAGATTCCTTCTAGAACTTATCTCATCATTTAATGATCATCTAGATAGGGTTCACATGTTGTTAGGTTATAACACTTGGTAACATCTCATGCATATCAGGTTTTACTTCTTGCCTATATAATTAGGCATCTTGTTCATTTGTAATATATCCAATATCAATATCATTTTCATCATATCAATAGAATTTTTAATCAACATTCCATTGTTGTAACACTTCTCTTTGTGGTTGATTATCTTTCATGGCTAAAGTCCTTCATTGAAGATTCCAGAGTTTCAGGGGCTGTGCAATCCATCATCTCAACATGGTATCAAAGCAAGTCCATTGAAACATCAACCCTTGATCCAGGAAGTTGGAGTGCAAGATTCTTGCAGGCTTGGAGTTTTATTCTGCAGGCTAGTTGGTTCTACCCGGGAGCCAAGCTGATTTCTGGTGTAGATCAGGCTCTCTCCGACCTCTCCATTGCGTCCAGAAGGCCTCAAAACCCATAGACCACCTATTCATTTGTCAAAATCGGAGTAGATTCAACCAAGAGCCTTTGAGGTATAATCTAGGGTTTGCATTTTTTGTACAAATTTGTACATATTTGTAGAAAAAAATCCCCCTTTTAGTCCTCCATCAAGGAAATTTTTTTAGAAAAATAAAAAAAATTCTGGCTTTTTTGGGCATTTTTTTTTCTATAGTATTTGGAAATTTTTTTAAAAAATCAGAGTGACCTGCAAATATATTAGGTGGTCGGCAGAAAAATTAAAATTTGGTGGCTATAGTGTTTGTTTTTTTTCCACCGTCGGCTTTTGATTTAATCTGCAGGGTTTAAATATTTATATTGACATTTTAATAAATTATTTGAATTGCAATTTTTGCAATATTCAAATATTTTCTGTTGACATATTCACCGACAGACCGCAGACATCTCCATCTGTGTCACCCTTTTGTCGGCCCTGTCCAATCGGCCAACGTCACCACCCTATCCATCGGCTCGTTCATGGACTGCCAGCCTCCGGTCAACGGCCGTCAACATCACCCAGCGACCATCACACCCTTCGCAATCTCCCAGTGCTCACTACTCTCCGACGACCATTCCCATCGCCAGCTGAAGGTTGAAGCCCTCGCCGTTGTTACCCCCGGTCATGTGAGAAACCGTGGGCTCCACTATTCTCCAAGCTGTGTATCCTCCTCTAGCTGAGCCACCAAACCCCCCACCCTACAGCCGCTCTGCCGCTGCCCATCAAGCGGCGCATGTTTTTTGCCCAACGTTCAGCCCCGCGGTCATATCAGAAACCGGGGCCTTATTTTTTTTAGCCTCGGGTGCTTCATTTTTGTGCCTAGTTAGCCAGTACACATCCAATCAGGCAGAAATCTTCTAGAGGTTGTATCTTCCACATATGATATCAAAAATTCGTGAATGATATATCGTTGGAAAGGTATTTATGTCTAATTTTTAGTGGTGTACTTAGTTTTACAAGATTATATTGTCATCAACTATTCAAGTCAACTGAAGTCAACCCTCCATTTTGGACTCCAAAGCACACATCTTCGCATCATATTGTCAGATTTCAGTGATCCCAGTGGCATTCAGGAGATATTTCAGTGCATTTTTTCATCAGTCCACTCAATATCTTTGATTTCAACTCCAGGTATCTTCTATTGGTTTTTCACAATTTGGTGCATTTGCTTGATTCTAGAGACCTCCCGAAGCTTGAAGTAGAATTTCTTGATCTCAGAGGCATATTTTCAGTTGCACATCATATTGGGAAGTCTTCTATTCTCTATTGAAGGTCAGTGTCTTTGTTTTTTTTGTGGAGAAATTTCATTATGGGGCTTGTATATTATTCTCCTTTGACTATGTTGCACAAGGGAAACTATCAGCAATGGAAAGATGGGATCTACCACCATCTTCATTCACTTGATTTGTTGCCACATCTATTTGGTATAGTTCCTCATCCAAGTAAAGGAATTCATGAATTTTCTTGGAGTTGCAGCAGGTACACTATTTTGGAAATCATTGCAATGCAAGTTGATTCTGATGTTTTGAGATCTATTGATCATTGTGATTGTCCTCACATTCTTTGGACTAAGCTTTGGGAGCTATACAGAGACTCAGACACTCCACCATTCCCCAATGGTCATTATTCAAAATGTTATTCTTCAGATCAAGTACCCCACGATGATATTGTTGTGTAGGAGGTTGTTTTCCTTGATCTTTCCAAAGAGGTTGACAAGGTTCCTTCCAGTACTTCTTCTCCATTAGAGACAATTGGTATCCCTTCACATTTAGTGATTCCTTGTCCAGAATCATTGATTGAGGCTTCCACTATCATCATCCATTAGGACACATTCAGTTTTTCAGACTTGATATCACATGATGGCTTCGTTTCAGGTATCACTGACTTGGCTACTTCTACAGGTTTGGAGGAAATTCTTGAGGGGATATCACTCCTCTATTCAAATTTGGATTTGGAGAGTTGCTTTGAGTCTCCTCATTCCTTTGTCTCGACCTTGATTGGGAATCCAGAGACTATCTTGGAGGCACTTGGTTTCTCTTCAGAAATTTCATATCTTAGACTTCTTCCCTATTATTCCATTCAGGATTTGAGGTTTCTTAAACATCCACCATTGAATTTTCTTCTTCCTAGTAGGAGATTTGTGGTTTGGAAACCTTCGTTGCTCCAAACTTCTTTCAGTGGTTTTGAGAACACTTCATTGAGGGGGGGGAAATCAAGTCTCCATCACATCTTTGTCTTTGGATATTGTTCAACATCAATTTCTGCATCGTCCTACTTTATCACCCTCTTCATTGATTGTGGCATCTTCATCTTTAGGCAAGGAGAAACCTGAGCAGAGTTCAAAGACACCATCAGCATACATCCTTCCTTCCTTTAATTCCTATCTATAATGGGAAGCATCTCTTCACTTGTAGTTGGTTTTGTTTCTTCCGAAAGGGAGACAAGTTGTTTGTCGGAATTGGATCTTATTTTGTCTTCAGACACTTACCTTTCTTGCAAGTGATCTCATCTTCTAGGGGGGTTATATAGTCTCTCTCTATTGTATCCATGTGACAGATTGTGTACTTGGGGGGTAATTGGAAGTCCTCCATCCCTCCCATCCTATCTCACATATTTTTCTATTTTCATTTCCTTTGGAGAGGGGTTTGGTTCCCACTGGGTTTTCCCCTTTTCTCCAGTTGTGGGATATTTTATGCATCTTTATGTACATGGGTACCTAACATGGCCTCATAGCCGAGACCCATCATCATCGATCATCTTTGCATAATCATTGCATTTTCCTCCCTAAGTTGAACTTATGGGGGGGTGTTAGTGTAATTAATTAATTAATTATTACACTAGCATAAGTTAACTTAGGTCATATTTCATTTAGTCCTAGGTTGCATCATTTACTAAAATGGGATAATATTCCCTTCCTAGTTTCAGGGATAAGATTCCTTCTAGAATCCTATCTCATCATTTAATGATCATCTAGATAGGGTTCACATGTTGTCACATGTTGTTAGATTATAACACTTGGCAACATCTCATGTTTGGATTCAAAAAATGTGATATTGTTTGAAAGCTATAGATGTTTTCTTTTCAATTAGCCTATCACTAGACTTTAGTCGTAATTTCAATAGAAAATAAATAATAATTACTTATTAAATTCAAATTAAAGCATAATTTATATTGGTGGAAATCTAAGAATCTCCTTTAAAACTCCCTTTCATTTCATCAATCTTGCTAAAAAAATAGTCATCAGCCACATACCCATCATATTGCCACTTTTTGGCCCATCATGATCCTGCACATACCCCAACAGAACTGCCTTAAGAATTTTCTCAGTTTCTTTTGCTACTTCCTTAGTCTACCCAATCATAAGCTTATTCACCCTTGGTTTTCTCTTGAAATCCTTTTTAGCATCATTGAGGATTTTCTTCATTTCTTCTATTGACATTACCAAACATAGATCGACAAGTATACCTTCTCTCATTTGTTCATCTTCAACTCTTGCATTTAATCTCCTCATCTCTAAGACTTCATATAGCCCTTTAGGTAACTCTGACATTATTTCTATGAGAGTCATATTGAAAATATTCAAATATTTTATTGTGGCTACTTTAAGAGTTCTCTGACTGACAATATCGAAGGTGTCATACCATTCAAAAAGTGGTATGAGATTACCATCCTTAATTAAAGATTTTTCCACATCCTCTATAGTCATACCTGATCTATCAGTTTTCACCTTTTTCTTTGCTTTATCTTTACCAAAGGGCTTGTCCTTAGAGACTTTTGATGCCTTTATGCCCTTATGTTGATTTCCCTTACTTCATCAGATTCAGTTTCTTCATCATCTTGAACAACAAAATAGACTCTTGTGCTTTTATCCTTCTTCCTCTTTCCTTCTCTTCCCAATGTCTTGACTTGAGCTTTTACTAGGCTTGATTTAGTTGTAGAATCGGATGAGGGTGTAAATCTCCTTATAGATCTAGTTCTGGCAAAGGATGTTACCGGACTAGTTGACTCAGTTCTAGCAGGCTCCCCTTCTTCAACTTGTTCTCTTTTCTTCCTAGCTTCCCTCACTACTTCAACTAATATGCCGATGCTTTCTGCAATAGCTTTAGCATCCTTTCTCACCTTCTAGACTATCATAGGATTCTTTAGTTGTTCATGCACTTGCATATTCTTCTCTTCAAAGGTACCAAACCTTTCTTCTATCAGATCCCAAGGATTACTCAACAAGTGTTGGGCATACAACTCCAAAATGTGTTCTTCAACCTCATATCCCATAGGCATCATCCAAACTATTCTAGGTTCTATTACTTCCATCAAACACTGATCAATGTCAACCATGAAGCAAATAGTGTCTTTATATTTTTCCAAAATAGATTTAGGAATCCTTTCCCTAGCTTGCATTTCATTCTGAAAGCTTTTGAAGTAACCCTAGATAACAGTTTTTCTTGCTTTGCTATCACAAATTCTATATAATATTTCTTTGATTTGAACAACTACCAGTCTTTCACCTTCCCATTGTACTTTACCAACTCCCAGAACTTCATTCATGAAGTAGAAGAATAGACATAACAACATATTGCCATACTTGAAAAATTTCTTCTTGTCCTTGATTTTACCAAGATTTTCAATTAGCTGGCTCCAAAGTAACTCACATAAGTCATATTCTACATTTTCCTTGACCATTTGATAAGCTGCATAAATTGCAGTACCAAATATAGAGTTATCTTGACTAGAGTGATAGATTTTATATCCAATAACCATAGAAGAAAATGTTAAATCCAATTAAATGATGCCATTAATTTTCATGGCTCTTTTGTCAAAAATGGAATCGGTTGCCTTAGTGATTGTTTGATTCTTCACAGCTTTCAATGTGGGCAACCCACCATATGAATTCAAACTAGTAACAATGCTTATGGCTTCCCTTGTGATCTTGAAGGGCTGATTTAATCACATGAACTCAGCATGCACTCGACTCAGTATGTATTGAACCTATTCATTTTTGTTGAATACAAGAAACTTCACAATTTCTATGAACTTCTCCTCCAAAGTCTTAAATTCAAGCCTTACACAGAGATCTTCTCCCACAATGTGATTTGTGTATAGATTTAACAACTAGGAGCTTCCTAATTGCTCAACATTCACATGAATATATGCCCTAATATCTTCAATGTGCAAAACACCATATGAAAAGGAAGGAAATGCACCTAATGGTTCTATCTCAATGGATTTGAACAGGTGCCATTTGAATTTTCGGTGGGGTCTATCCTTAATATCAACAACCAATGGAGCAACCATTTCTATAAATTTCAATTTCACAAGTTTTGCATATAAGTACCTTTCGCTAGATTAGTGTTTGATCGTCGAATCGCCTTTAGACTTGTATCTCACCAAAATTCGCTACAGAGCTCTCCAAACTTCTTGAAATGAAATGCAACAAATGAGGAATAGAAGTGGCCTTTTATCATTCACACACCTAACTTTTATCAAAATAAATGCTTTTTCCCTAGGTCTTCTGGATACCCTATTTTCATAGTATGTGAAAGAAAATTCTTCTACTGACCTTCAATTTTGCATAAATTTCTCCCACAAGTGTTTCCAAAACATTTGTAGATCACTAATACAATCACTGTAGTTTGCCACATTCTGGTACCAACAACCAACAGGGGGTTAAAATATTTTCTTTAGAGCTTCCCCTAGGCCAGAGGCCTTAAACTAATTCCCGAAGGAATTTCTAGAACTAGATTCTGGTGCAGGCTCATTTCCTACATCAGAAACACTCTTCTTCACCCATGTCTTCTTCATTTGATTCATGATCTCATCCACAGTAAGGGTATGTGCAGGATCATTATGGCCCAAAAAGTGGCAATATGATGGGTATATATAGGGTATGTGGCTAACAACTTTATTTTACCCAAAATTGATGAAACAAAAAGGGTTTTTAAAGGAGATTCCTAGCTTTCCACCAATATAAATTATGCTTTATTTTGAATTCAATAAATAATTATTATTTATTTTCTATTTGAATTACCATAAATTTCTAATTAATAGGTTGATTGAAAAACATCTATAGCTTTCAAACAATATCACATTTTTTGAATCTAAAACATGCGTCACATTCTATGCTTCACATACTATAGGATAAAAAAAGAAAATTGAATTTCATGAAGTTTTGATCAAGTTAAGGTGGTCAGACATACAGGTTTTTTATATTTTTTAAAATTTGTAATAAAAAAATCATAATTACTTATTTACTTGGAAACAAATTACAAAAAAATATGCATCCCATTGGGACATAAGTCCTCTACCTATATCTTAAATATTATAATTTTTTTTTATCATTTTATTGTGGTTAGGGTGGTTTGACAGACACCTACTTCTTATTTTTTCCCATAAATTTAAATACTACTACATTAAAATTTTAAATTTTCACCAAATAGATTTAAAAAATAAAAATAAACCTAGTAGTTTAGAAACTACATTCAATTTGCTATAGATTCTATTCTTACACGTTTTTGAAATAATATAGATAACTTATTCAAAATTTTACATCAAGTTGCCTAACTCTTATTTTTCTGATATTTTTTGCCACTTAAGGGTCTGTTCTTTCTATGATGATCCTGCATATGCCCATCACTCTTCCTTTTCCCTTATCATCCTTCTACATATTTTTCTCTTTGTTTACCAAACCCTTCCTACTTCTATAGAATCTTGCAATGTGACTAGATTTGTTACAATTATAGCACATGACATTTCTTTGTACAAACCAGTTATTCCATTGATTTTCTCTTGATCTGCACTAGTTAGCAATATGGCCAAGTCTATTGCAGGCATAACATCTAAAATTTCTATTGAAAAACTTGTTTTTCATATACTTTTGCATTCAATTGACTTATGAACATACTTATTGCAATTGAAACACTGATCAAAGAATGATGGACTACTTGGATTCATTCTACTTCTACATTGAATAGCCATACGACCAAATCTATTACAAACAAAACAGTATCCATTGAACTTTTGAGCATTGGGTTGTCTTAATGGATACCTTCTAGCTTTGTTTGTCTGATTTCCTTGCCTAAATTTCCTTTGACCAGATCTAGAACTTTCTCCTTTCTCATATCCAAGTCCTTGCTTGTCATTTCCAATCTTGTGACTTTGAATTAGTTCATCAAGCTTAGTTGAGCTAATCTTGAACTTCTTGTATTCATTTGTAGTAGCAAGTTCATCCTTGAGGATAACAATCTATCTTTTAAGCTCTTCTTCATTATTTCTAGATTGTTGCAATTCAAGCTCCAGCCGATTGAATCCATTGTTAATTTTGTTGCATTCTTCATATTTTTCTTTCAAGGACTGAGTAAGATTTTCTTCATTCCTCTTTTTCTCTTCAATCTCCTTGGCCAT
This sequence comes from Sequoia sempervirens, assembly GCA_007258455.2. Taxonomy (NCBI): domain Eukaryota; kingdom Viridiplantae; phylum Streptophyta; class Pinopsida; order Cupressales; family Cupressaceae; genus Sequoia; species Sequoia sempervirens. Next base: position 176,053 of record VDFB02284727.1, read on the forward strand.
CCTCATCACAATAGATTCCATCTCATGCTTTAGGAAAACATTATCTCTGGTGAGCTTTTCACACTCTTTTGTCTTTTCCTTCAAGGCTTGACTTAGGTGTTCATCTTCCATGCTTTTACTCTCTTTCTACTTGAGCTGATCACAAAATTCCTTTCTATTTTCCCTAGACTTGTTAATTTGATCTTTCAATGATTGAATGAATTTCTTAGCATTCACGAGACTTGCTTGCAATTCCAAAACTTCATATTTGGATTGATCAAGATCATCTAGTGTCACTAAAAGTTGTTGATGAAGACTATTGGAATCCATTTAATCACCTTCCTAGATCTTCCCCAAGCTTTTAAACTTGTTCCAAGTAACTAGGATCTAATACCAATTGTTGGAATCAGGGAACATTGAGAGGGGGGTGAATCAGTGTTCTGCAAAATTTAACTTTATTAACTTGATCTTTAAATCACTTATAAAATTGAACCAAAAGAAAGATGAAATAACACAAGGCAATCAACCACAATACCATAACACAAGGATTTTTATGTGGAAACCCTGTTAGGGTAAAAACCACGGTGGAAGTTAATCGAAAATGTGAGTATACTCAAAATAAGTGTTTACAAATGGGGAATGCACATGCATCTAGGCACACTACCTAGAGTTCACTGCTCAAATACAAAAGGCTTACTGCCCAAAAGAAGACCCACTATCGTATAGTAATAGTTGGAAGACAAATAGCGTGGATGAACTATGAGATAACATCTGCTAATGCCATATTATAGTTCTGGTTAACCAAATTGATTGCATTCTTCACATTCTATCTAATTCTTCTATTGAAACTTTTTCTGCTTTAATTTGAATCACCAATCTCTATTTTGCTCAAATGAAACTTCAAAAAATAGATCTAGATATTCCTTCTGACTTTTGCATCATGTCGCATCACACATCAAAATGATATGAATAATCAATTATATATATTTGGCACTAGAGATTAGAACAACTACATGTCAGCTTTAATAAAATATGAAACATGTACAAACTATCAGTCCAATCCATAGACAATTATCAATGCAAACAAGACAATGTCGGCCAAAACACAGTAAGGACCCAAAACAACATGTCTCAAACATGAAACACCTTAAACAATTATGCATCGAAGATCCACAACATGCTACACTCACCTAGTCAGCCTTTCTACACTATTAGATAGAAAATCAATAAATTAGATCTTCAAACTTGCACACTAATCAATATGAGGCCCTATGATTCAAAGATAAGATAGTTCATACATCAAAAAACCTTCCCTGAGATCCACAACACAAAATTATAATATGGAATTACATATGAATCAATGTGCACAGCTTTGTCAAATGCCCTATTTTAGCTTTGATACTTAACACATAACTTCAATCTGACTTCCTGTATAGACATATACTAAAGTGTAGATAGGATTACTGACTAGGGTTTCCATCAATGACAACACCAGATGACTTGTGTAGTGTCTCTTTCCAACATAACCAAGTAGGGAAAGGGGTGAATATAAGTGGTTTACAAAGGAAGTGTGTGAGTTCTTTGAGGACAACAATATTTGGTGATCAAATAAGCTAGTCTAGGTAGAATAAGGTTTGCTAGAAGTGGTTTGAAGGTTTTGAAAGGTTTGGACATGTAGTTTTCAATAAACCCTAGGCTGTTATGAGAAAAGTGAGGGTTATGTGAAAGAGGGTCTTAGAAGGTGAGTTTTGGCTCAAGGATTGGAAAATATGAAGTTTTGAAGGTTGTTTGAAGACTGTTTGGAGGTTTCTAGAGTTGGTTACAAGATTAAATGGGTGTCTCTATTTAAAAGAGGCTTAATTCAAGGCCTAGGTCAGTGTAGACAACAAGATTTGAGGTTGATGTTCTAAAGGAGTGTTAAGAGGGTTTGAAGTATGTTGGAGAAGGCTTAAATGGGTGCCTAAATTGGTGGTTTTTTATAAAGGTTGTTAGGAAAATTTGAGAGTTAAGGTTTGCTGACCTACTAGGAAGACTAGGTGAAAAGTTGGAATCAAGCCTAGATTGAGTTTGTGAGAGAAAAGTTGGTTAGAATCCATTTGTATGGTGAAAGTGAGTTTTTTTACATCCCTATTTGCTATCAGTATATCATTCATTTCATAATTGAAATCTACATAAACTAACATAAAAGGATAACACATGTAATCATATAATGTTTTTCAGTCACAAAATCAAACTAAGATGATGTTATATAAATTTTATTTTTTGATCTAGTTTATTAGTATTTTTCTTTATATGCACTTAGTTAGGATAAGGTCACTAAGTTGTGTCAATAAGTTTTGTGAGTATCTTATGTTTATTTTTTTTAATTCCCAATGGTTAGTTATTTGGAGGGATAGGCCAACGAACAAGTGAAAGTTAAAAAAAACTTTCCCTCTACACTTTGGGCTCTGAAAAAGCTAGGCCTGTGATTCCTAAAAATGTATTCTAAGATATCTTGTGCCAAATTATCCCATTCATTGTAAACAATAGAAATTTTCTCACCTACTTATCTTGATAAATATAGAAATTGAAAAATCTCATAGAATCCTTCAAGATTTCAATAATTTAAAGTAAGAGAAGATGGAAATTTACATGAAACCTCTAGAAATAAGCATAACTAAAATGAAACTTTGTAAATGTTCTTTAAATTGAGTGACCTTGGAGATGTAACTTAGACTCAAATTCAAGATTGGTGCCTTAACCTAGGGCATGGAGTTAGGACAAATGCAATTGAAGCTACCTAAGAGTATTTCACCCAACATTATAGAGATTTACAAACATGTCTTATATCCATGCAATCAAAACTTCCTAGCCAATTCTACTTCAAGATCCTTGCATTACCTTACACTTGTATCTATATTATTATTTAAGCATTTAAGTCATTGATTGAACAAGAGCTAAAACAAGAACATACATCAATGGAAAGACACAAATAATGAGATGAAAAAATATTTGATTATTTTCATTCATAACTTTTATAAGATGTACATAAGGAGACAATTGGCTTAAGAATTATGCCATTTGTATTAAAATATCCTAGTACAATTAAGAAAAACATACAAATTACAAGACTCAGACTCAATAATCCTAAAAAATGACTTAAATTCTATTTCCCTATGTTCTGCATTATAAAATTGTCCAAAATATCCATGTAAATGGCCTTGAATTCCCTTTTATAAGACAGGGCAACAACAAGCCTCAGGCCAAGTACACATGTCATATTTTCATTTGACATTTCAAATTATATTTCAAAATATGAGTAAAATTGCTCATGGATAGAATATTCCTAGGATAAATACAATTACCTTCACATGTTGTAATCTTTGTCCTTTCCAAAAGTGTTTGATGTTGATGGTTGTGATATTTTCTTCTTCATTATTGTATTCCTTGTTGTTGAAGGCCTGAGAAAGTGACTTGGAAAGTAAGACAAAAATGTCAGTGTACTAGGAAACAAAAATCCCTTTGTTGAGGTTGTAGCTATTGGAGATGTTGAGTGTACATGTAAGACAAAAACAATTCCACATCATCTTAAAAATTTTACAACTCAAGAAGTTGGTTGTACTTCTAGTACCAAGCAACATACTCTTCGTCAGTGGGCCATTTGAATGTCATAACTTCGTCCAATTTTTTTTTGCATGTTCTAGATATCTTTTCATTACTTGATTTGCTTCCTTATCAAAGACTTCTAAGGACCTACTTCTATGCCACAACTTATCCATGTAGTATTTTTCATCAATTCAATGTTATTGAGCCACTTTCACAGATCAAAAAGGATGAAGTTGCAACCAGACTCTCTATTTGTGACTTCCATTCCTCACATGATTTAACTCCTCCACTTGCATTCAAAATATCAGACAAGATTCCTATGTCACTATCATCAAAATCTTGGAGAAATTCACTTATTTTACTTTCCAAGGGGCCCACCATTCCTTGATATTCACATACTAATTTAACAATTTGATTGGTTGGAATTACCTACTTAGGGTTATTAGGGTAATGGGTAGATCCTTTGATCATACTATTGGAACCTTCATATTTTTAAATTTGAAGTGCCCATATTGAAAAATTTGCCTTTGCACTCTCAGTACACTTGCAAAATCTACTTCAGTGACATAGTTTGGAGGGTCACAATTTGAAGCCCGTTGATTTTCATGCCAAATGGATTGTTTCTCTCCATTATCATTACATTAATGTACACCCTAGTCTGATTTCAAAGCTCTATGATCAGATTCTCTATTTTTACCAAGTTGAAAGCAAATGTAGTTTGTTCAGTTTTACATCTACATTTATGATAATGTTTCAAAGTGGTCATCTTTGACCCCTAATATCTTGTGAAGAGTAATGACCGAAGCACATCCATTTTGCACACATACTCAATGTACCTATATGAGCTTATGTTTCTGGTGGAAGCCCCTCAGAAGTTGTTTTGATATTTTTTCAAAGTGGTGACTTTGAGATCCTTGATTGGTTCTGAACAGGTGCAGTTGCAGAAATGGCCAGCTAAGCAACTTTGACATTGAATAAATTTCACCTCAAGATCTATTTTTCTAAGGTGTCTTTTGCACTAAATTTTTGGGTCAAATTTATACATTCCTACTCATTTTTAGGCCCCCAGAAAAAGTTCTAATGAGTTATTTAATTGCTTTTTGATCGCAACATGGCCAAAAATGGTGTCCCGAAAAGTTTCAAATTTTCAAAATCTAAGGACAACCCATTTCTTGTTTTGGTCTAAAATCTCTACAGCTCCACTTTAACCAAGATTAGAGGTCCCTTGATACATTATTTTAATGTATTTCATGTGTGGCGAACATGTCCCTAGGGCCAGTTTACAAAGAGGGTACCTAATTCTTGATGGCTAGGTGAAGTTTGAGAAAATGGGTTTTATCTAAATAATTGATTATAGCCGAATGAAAAAAATCTCAGCTCTAGGGGTCACCATTTGTGCACAATGACATTTCTATGTTTGGGTCGCATGCGTAATTAAAATTTGCCCATTTTCTAATGTTTTCAAATGTTGATATTTAAAATATTTTAAATATTTTAAATATTGGGAAAATGCAAAAATGCATTTAGGGTAAGTATAAAATACAATTTCAAATGTTCTCAAGAAAAGCAAGTTTAATTTTTGCTTTTGATTGGCTGAAAAGCAGCTTTAATAACTTCCCATTGCTGGTTTCAAGTCTCCTTTTCATTTCAAATCAGCGATCAGCAATGGCAGTTGCTTCTCATCGCCCATTGGGGATTCAAAGGATCATTTCCTCAACACATTGGCGATGGAGCATGTTCTCAGTTTCTTATCGCTCATCGCAATTTCAAAACTTTTTCTCATATCTTATTAGCGATGGAGGGATATCACCATTTCCAGGGTAGATTTTGATGTTTTTTCTGTTTCCATAAAATATTTGGCATCTCTTGATATTCATGGCGGTTCCTCTGATGGATTTTGGGTAGATTCAAGCATGTATTATCTAAATGAGGAATGCTAATCACGTTTTTTTTCTTTCCAACACATTTTTGGGGGTGTTTTGGAGCTCAAAAATGTTGTTTCGGGTTTCAATTTCATACCATGACCATTCCCAATGCTTGGGCAGGGATTTTAAACATATTTGTGGTGATTTTTGGGTTCCTACAGCCATTAAAATGCCCCTGCATCAAGAAAAACGACCTGCACATTTTTATCTTGCCATGGCTGCAAGAAGTTCTATTAAAATTCCCAGGGAAGTAGCAAAACAAAGAAGGAGGAGGATCTTTTTGCCCATCGTAGATTTGATTTGTCTTCTCCTTTTTTCATTGGCGATCCACGATGGTGCATTCTTTAGCTTCGTTCATCGCTAATTCAATGGCTCTTTTCCATTTTCTATTTGTGATGCCCAGAGACTTTCTCTTCATTTTTCCCATCACCAATAAGTTTTTGCTTTTCCAAATACATCAGAGATGTGCGATGAGAGTTCTTGGAGAAAATAAATGTGGTGGGCCCATGGAAAAGTTCAGAGTTATTTAATAATTTTCAATAATAAGGCTAGTTGATAACAACCCAACCATTAATTGTAAAAGCTAGCCAAAAGAACATGTAATATCAAGATCGCACAACAAGAAAAAAATAATTGCATAAAACTAAATCTATACAAATAAATCTAATGAAAAAGTTGAAAAGAATCAAGTGTAACAACTTCAAACATTTCAAATCCTCCTCGACATTAACATACACATAAAACAGGTCTTAGTAAAAATTGTCTACCCTAAGATACACTCACAAAGGAGAAACCCAAAAATTGAATATGCACCCTCTCAAGCATACATATTGGATTTAAGCATTATGGTTCTCATAGCATTTTTCATATTGAATGCTTTGGTAGGTTTTCAATGTGTTTGTATATACTTTCAGTAAAAAAACTATCTTTATTAGAAAATAACACAAGGGAGGCATCACATTAGGCCATTTCAGCCAAACCCTAAAGATGTTTCACAACAAAAACAAATTGAGTAATTTTTGAATATTAAAAATTGGGTCTCTAAATCCAACCTGATGGAGGGCATTTGAGACAATAGTCTTCGAACTAGAGCTCCCGGTGATCCTTGACACCAAGAAAGAACCTAGTGCCATTATTTCACCTTCCACCAAAACCCAAACTATTATTTAATAATTTTGAATAATGAAAAGGTGAAACATGTCAATGGGGCCTTGGTCTACTAGTGAAGTTGAAAGGTTCCAAATGAGCCCACCAGGGACCAAGTCTTGGTAAGTGCAAGGCTTCGACACTGAAAAAGGGATGAGGCTAGGATCGTGCCCCAGGCAAATTTGGTAGAATGGATACCCCTCAGTCCTTGGCTCTTAGCCGAAGAGGTTCAGCCCAAGAAGGCTCATGCTCTCATATCAGGTAGCTACAATTAATTTTTGGATGACCTCCATCAATTTCTTTTTTTTTTAAAGGTGAAACATAAGAGCATAGGTAAAATATTTCACAAAGTTTTTCACAATCATGTAAAGGGCTATTCATTGCTAGAAAATATGAGGGTAAATTTCACATATGAAATAGAGTTTCTACAACCAAAAGGATATTTTAGTTGCGAGTAAAATGTGGGTGTTTTCTGCAGTAGGGCATTGTGAGGAAGGTCATCATGGTGAGAATATTTTTCTGTTGTAGGGCAATGGAGTGAGGAGCAAGAAAATAGAGAATAGGTTGAAGATTCTTCAATAAGCAAAGGAGTCGCAGATCAATGAATCTAAAAGTGCCAAGTGTCTTCTTCAGATGAGCGTTTAGGGTTTTATTTTTCCTTAAGTGTTGTTCTTGATCCATTTTCGAGAGAGGATGTTTTGTAATGTAACACAGATAACACTGTAGTGTGAATATAGAGCATTTTAAAGTTAAGTTTTAGGATCTGAGTCTATCAATATTTATGTAATTTTGAGTACAATACTAGAAAAATAATGTTGAATTTTTTAAGTTTGAGCCTATTTTACTCTCGTATGTACTGGTTCTATAGATTATGAATGAAACAATCAAGGTTGTCTTATTTGTCTCTATCAGTTTCAGATAGATGTGTAGCTTTATTCTTGTTTATTAATTCAAAGAATTAATGTAGGTGCATGAATATGGCTGTAAGTTTGTAATGAATTGAGTGTTAGGATGCTAGTAAGAATTAAAGGTTAAGACATAATTCTGAGATGTTGTAATGCATCATTTTGGAGCTTCATATGCTATCAAGTGAAAATTGTTATTAGATTATGTATGTGTTTGAGTTGACTTTGTTCCAAGGTTGAGGCATTGATCTAAGTGTGCTATTGATGTTACATGTGTTAGTTAATATAGCAGTTGATCATCTTTTAAATCAAATATGAATCTTAGTTCATTTGTGTGAGGAGTTTAATGAGTTACATATCTCGTGTTTAAATTAGGCATTATTGTAGAGGTCATCCAAGCCTTATAGTATTGTTTCTATTAAGCATCTAAAGGAGAAACATATATTTACACTATATTTGATACTTTAGCACACAAGTATCTATCAATATATTGAGTGGGATTACCCTCCCAAGTTTAACAAAGCTTGAAGTGGAGGGGAGAAAGGGGTATTTTATTCACTCTCTTGTTCGTTGGCCATATCAACCCATTGAGTCTAAATATGAGAGAGTGGATACTATTTAGAGCTCATTGCATCTGTTGATTTAGCAACCAACACGTACCTAAAAGGAACTGAGTCTTGGTAACCATAATTACTTTAAAGGAACAACCCTGGTCTTATCTTTCTCAAGCACACCAATTGTTGTCATCATCAAGGAATAGTTATTGTATACACCATTTACCTTCTTCATTATCTTTCCAATTAAGTGCCCTAATACAATGGTCATTATAAGGATATTAATTTCATGCTTGTCTTTCTCAAAGAGATTCAATATCTCATCATATTCTTTCATCTGCTTGATTAAATCTTTTTTTCCAACTCTTTTCTTAGTGGGTGAGATAGCAAAAGCACTTGGCTCCAAAGACCTTTATTGATACACAACCATTTCTAAATATGGTGGTGGAGGAGATTGTGGTGTTTTCGATTGTTCTACCTCTAGTTACATATGAGGTTGCACACTCTGTTAGACTTTTTGCTATTGAGATTGCATGATTTCCAACTACAATTCTAGTAGAGGAATCTTTTATTGGTCTATATTGTAAAACATTAATAAATCATCATAACTCTTAAGATTTTGATTATAGTTCTCCTATACGGAGTCGATAGCTACGTTGCTAAATTGAGCAACTTTCATAGCCAATGTGGCTACTTCAATTTTAGTGGTTTCTGAAACTCTTTTTATTATTAACCCACCTCTTAGGTCACCAATAGGCTATGCAATTGTTGGTTTATTGGTATTTGGGGCCAAATACCAAATATGCAATGTGTCCCATTTAGGGCTAAATACCAACCCACACAATGCAGATAGTTCCTCATCTTCAATAGAAAAAACTTGAGTGTTATGTTTTCTCACAACATCAAGGGCTATAGTTGAAGTTATATCCAATTCTACCAATGGGAAAATGCCACTTTCCCTGAATAATTCTCCTCCTTCATCTAGGGTCATCTCCTTTTTCTCTACTTTCATTTGAAGTTCCAATCATTATGATATTTTCTCCCTTGCCTACTTTGTGAATTTAGTCATTTCCTCATTCACCCTATTCTCAAATACGTCTCTTTTGCTTCTCCAAAAAATTCTTTAAACACATCACTTTTAAAAATATTATCATCATCCATGAACCTTTAACAACCTTCATCTATGATGTCATGAACATTTTCAATATGTCCCAAAGCTACTTTGGTGATTCTATTCTCTGGGGGTGGAAAATAATCCTCTATTTGAGGATATGGAATCTATTGTTGAATATCATCTGAATTTACAATAAATTATTCATCATTGGATTCCAGCATGGATAATCTACAAGTCCTTCCTTTTCAATCCTTCTCCTCTTAGGTGAAGATTCCCTAGGTGTTGAATCAATTCCAATAACATTTTGTGGTGGAGAGAGGGGTGCTTGATGCACAGGATTTGACACTCTTGATTCTTCTAATTTTGTTGGATTAGCCTTTGTTTGGTCCTTCATGACAATCCCCTTAGTTCTCCTTGTGAAAACATATGGTTTCCCTTAGGGAGGCTAAAAGGTTGGTCTTTCCTCAAATATAGGGGCTTTCCCCTTATCTTATTCTTTCTCATTGACCAATCCAAATACCTTATCAAGTTCTATAATATGGCCTCAATTCTCAAAATTGGACCATGAATCAATATTTTCATAAAAACCCTTGAAAGAGGGATCCTTTATACTTAGCCTATTCCATTTTACTCTTTTTTTCTCAACTTCTTTCAAATAAAATATGTTCCTAATCACATCTTATGCATAATCAAGTCTGTGCCAATATTTTGATCTATTTATCTTTAGTATCAAAGCATTTATAAATCCGTTAGGATGAAAATTCTTGGCTCTACAAGGATTCATCTTATGAATATTGAGTATGTCTATAATTTTCCTCCATCCTCCTTTCCCATAAAAAAATCTGAAAATAAAGTGACCATAGGGACGAAAGAACCCTTCCTTTAATTTGATAGGTGGAGTTGCTTAGCCTATCCAAGCTGCCACATTATTTCAAGAAAAACCTTTATTAATGGCACAAATCTCAATGTAAAACATGAGGGGCCACATTTCTCCCATACACCCTCAAAATAGGGAAATTTGAATGCACAATTACATCACCCTAGTTTTATTGAATTCCCAATTTAGGCCTTCTCTCCATTGGCCTCACAAAATCACATAGTTCCTTATGAATTCTTTATATTTGATTCTTCAAGAAATACTTTACTTTTGCAACAACTAGATTTGAGAAAGCCACATAGCTAGATCATGGATAATGTTTTTCAAGAAAATGTGTTGACGTCTGCACTGACAAATCTTCAATATTATCCTTCATCTTAATCTATAAACCATCACCTAAATTCTTATATCCCCAAGCCAAGAAAATATTATATAAGAGTGAGTACCACCAAAACCTAACTCCTCCTTCTCCACTCTTAATAGTTGACAACCCCTTGTGAATAGCATCTAATAAGTAAGATGCAAAGTCATATTCTTCATTTACTAGTAAGTTTTATATGTTGCATGGGATGAACATGAGAGCTATTGGAATCTTCTCCAAAGGTGTGAATCCTAGAACATGGAAAAGTGTGAGATAGGTCTTTAAAAATATCCTTCAAAACCATTATCTTGAAATGACTCTTTCTCTTTGGTGAAGATTTTGATAGTTTTTTTTCTCCTATCCTTCACCCTCAATCTAGGTAGCAACATTACCCTATAGGTGCTTTTGTTCTTCTCATATTACTTTCTTAACTCTTCAAGGTCAATGGTCTTATTTGCATTAGGGTTCAATCTAAAGATATCAAAAATTGATTGCCTATCTAATTTTATCATTTCAACCCTTGGGTGTGTCCTCACAATTCTAATATTCTCATCATAATTTGTTGCAATTTCTTTGATCATATCCACATTAAGATAGACATTTGGGACAATTAATTTACCAAAGTATAAGTTCCATATGTTATAGATTGGGATTGGGGCATTCCTCTTCCCATACTAGTATTTAAAAAGCTCCCAACTAGAAATTTTCATTTCCACATCCTTAACCCCATAGTAGTAGTCCACAAAACTTTTATCATCTCTCAGGCCTTGTAATTTTAGTTTACTATCAACCCTATCATTTGTTGAACTAGGAAATTAGGAAAGAAGTTTGTCATGGAAGGCTCATTTTGGGTTAGAACTAGAGACAAAATCTTGTGATTTTGGAGGATACATTATGCAATAATGTTCAAGAGAACTAGGGTTTGTGAGCATGTCTAAGGCTTAGACATAACTAAAAATGAAACTAGGGAAAATTTTGAACAATATGATTGCAAGCAATGAAATCCAATCCTAAAATAACCCTAAAATGCAATTCCAGATGTAAAAATAGTAGTTGCATACAATTTTTGTAGAAATTGAACAAGGTTTGAGAAAAATAATAATTTACAAGTGTGTGAATAGCGAAAACCCTAATTCATGACAATGTCAAGAGCATGAACTTCACTGATTTTGATCTCCTTATTCTTCTGAATGCTTTGGTATTTTTGTAAATATTCTTTAAATTCATCCTTTATGAAAAAAATATTTAATTATAGGCCTTGGGGAATCTTTTTTGACATTACTCTTTGCTCTTGTGAGCCAAAGTGGCTTCATCTACCTGTTGTAGCATTTTGAACTTCAACTATTGATCATTGGTTGATCTGTTTGATCACACAACTCTGATGAAATAAAAGAAGTTTGAAAAAAATCAACTAGATCTAAAAATGACATTGGACAATAGAATTTTTCCATGTGGAAAAGCTCCCTACATATCACCATAGGCCCTGCTACCTTTGAAAGCATTGATAATGTCCACCTGTCACCTCTGCACGATTCAGTGGTCATTCATTGGGCTGGTAGGTTGAGGCCTGCAGAATAGTGGAAATTATCCAAATCATGCCACACATCCCAAATTATGCATCGCCCTATAGGGTCGAAAAATGTCATCCATAAATTTTCACACTTTTTTGGGTCCTCATTGTTAAATTGAGCTTGATGATGCCTTGTCTCAGTGCTGTAATGTGTTTAATACACTCACATTAGGTCTTGAGCCCTTGTGAGCTAACGAGACTTAAATGTACCTTATTTTAAGGTTTTGTAAAGATTTTTAACTCACTTTCACACTTTTCTAGTGTTTTATTAAATAAGTGGGATTCTTTATGCTTCAATTGGCCTTATTTTACATCCATAAGCCTCATTTAATGCATTTTTTTTAGGATAATCCTGACAGAAAACATCATCCATTCATAATTTAGGTGTTTTTAGGTTGTGTGGCCTAGATTTAGTGATTTGAGACTCATATGCCACTCTGGGTGTATGAATTACACCTAAGTTTGAGGTCCCCAATCTTGTTTGTACATCATTCTAAGCATTTTTTCAAAATGTGTCCCATAGTTAAGCCTAATGGTATTCATACGCCACTTCTGGCATATGAATCCCATGTGGCATAAAATTAAATTTAATTAAAATTATTGGTGGGATTTTATCTTTCTAGATTTGATGATGGCTTGTAGTGTTGTAATTTTGGGAAAATTTAGCATAAACAAGTATAAATACAAGGTTATTTCACTTATTTTCACCAAAGACTTTCAAGAGAGCATTCCTAATAGCAAGTTTATGATTACAAGACTTCACAAGAGTGCCAAGGGAGTTTACAAGAGAATTTCTAAGGGATTCAAGGGGATAATTCTTCATCATTTGTTGTAGCAATTCAAGATCCATTATCATGTCAAGTTCATCAAGCATCAAGCATATTGTTGAGCTAGTGTTGTGGTGTAGCATTCAAGATCCAAGATTAAGCATTGTTCTACACTTATTTCAAGATCTAAATATACATTCTCCATGGTCATGTCATGTTAGATTGCAGATTTACAAGACATCATTCATGATATCATTGTTCATTTTCCATGTTCCATGTTTCATGTTTCATGTCCTTATTTCATTATCTCATCTTTTGGTTTAATTACCTAAAAGGGGTTTAACCAAGGAAAACCCCCATTTCCTAACAATCAACAACTTTTCCTCTTTTTAATGTGGGATTGAAGGTTTATAGATTGAAGAAAAGTGGATTTGAAGCCTTCAAAAGTACCAAAATGACAAAGTTGCAATTTTTTTCAAAGTTGTCATGAAAAGTTGTCAAGAATAACAAAAACTTAGATCTAGGGAAAAATATCCATGATCCAATTTGCATGAAATCAATGGGAAAGTGCTTATTTGATCAATCTTCAAAGGCTTGCAAATTTTTAGTTCAATATTTTGTTCCTGGGAGACTTCACGACAAAATGGGACACTTTACGATAGTTTGGGCATATGAGTCCAAATTAGGGCTTCAAGGAATAGTTTATAGGTTTTGTTCCTCTCAGTGTGTAACTCCAGATTCCAAATTTTTATCTCTTTGGGACACACCTAGGACCTATACACCACAACTAGCGTATGAGTCCCAATGAGCATTAAGAGTAAGGATTTTATGGTTTTGGAGCTTGTTTTGATCACATCTTTCCTCTTGGTGCACCTCTATTCATTCTCAATTTATCATTCTATATTTCAATTTCATTCTCTAGGTCATATAGTTTGGTGTTGTATGTCATTTTCATATCTTGTCTTTCCAAGATCTAGCTTGATGGTGAACCCTCGTCTAGTCTCTAATCCTACCCTAGGACACCCTATTACAAGATCTATCTCTCCTAGCTCATCCTTGGATTGAGATCTCTAGGGTTTCCTTGAATGACAAGTAAAGAAGATTTTTTTTCTATGTCCTAAACCATAAGCAACAACAATTTTACACATTTCACACTGATACTTTAGAAACTTTTCATCATGTGACTATTCACTAAAAATTTGGATGACTGAGATTAAAAGATCATGATCTTCTTTAGTTTTCTTTACTAGAATCCTATCACGTGTTACAAAACACATGCCCTTTATCGTCCCCTTTATGCATTCATACTTAGTGAAATTCATCATGCATTCATACTTAGTGAAATTCATCAGCACCTTGAGGTTCTTCACCGAATGATTGAGAAAATTCCACTTGGCATCATCCCACCATTCTATAATTGACCAAGGTCTTCACAAATGCTCTCCCACAAAATGGTAGGTAGTGGTTAGGATTGTGCCACATGGCACTCTAGCAACACTTGGATAATGGGCCCATCAAAATCTCTTTAAAAACTTAGCCTAAGCCTTTGCACAACTTAGACATGTGGTGCCCTACCGATGTTTCACAGACATTTTATAGTAAATAAAATAATTAGCATGGAATGGTGGAATCAATCAAGAGCAAACACTTGAAACTATGGGACCTAAGCGGTGGTGACTTAAGGAATTTTTATAACACATGCTTCAAGTCATGACTTATAATGGGGCCATTTGCTAGGTTGATGGGACATACAATATAAATTTAATTAAAACCTAGGGGTTAAAACATTAGACTTAGGGAAAAATATTTTATGACCCACAAGAAAGTTAAACAAATATTTAAAAAGTTTATTGCAACCAGAAAAACTAGGACATTAGGGCTAGTAATTAAATGACTTTAATGGCCCCAGTGGCAATTGAAATGATCAAAAACTGACAATAACAAGTCAAAAATAAAATAGAAAAAATGGCTAAGGAATTGAACTATTAGTGTTTAAAGAGGGTTTTAGCCCTTTGGTGAACCCTAGCTTGTAGATGACCATCAAAATGCCCTAATTTTGAAAGGATGGACCAATACCCAAAAAAAAATCATAATTCCTATTAGTGGCTATTTTTGGGGACATTTGTTTAGCATGAGAAAAATGAGATCCCATGAATCTTTTGGTTGAGCAGACCAAACTACAACATAGAGACAAAACCAAAAGGATGCCCAAATAAGGAAAAAGACCAAGAAAACCAAACAAACCAAACCCTATATACAGAAATATACACAAAAATAGAATGCACGTGGAAATAAACATACCTCATGTGAAGTATGGGCTCAGGAATTGTACATGTACTAGAAATTCCAAAAGTTCTCTAGTCAAATTTTGTAGGAAGTAGGAATCTTATTCATGAGTGTTACTAATTAAATAAGGACCTAGCCATAGGGCATCAACTTTTCCATGTTTACCCCTGACATTCTACATTAAAACCATGCTTCCAATCTCAAATTTCCTAGGAGAAGATCTCTTTTCATATAAGTTCTTTACCTGTCGTAGCATTTTCATATTTTTTTGTTGTGCTTCCTTTCTTATTTCATCTATCTCTACCAAAGCATTCATTCTCTACAACATATCATTTGAGATATCATCTTCATATTCTTGAATAAATTTATACACCTACAACAAGTTGTTGGTTGGCATCCTAGCCTCAAGACTATAAAGTATATTGAATGGAGACTACCTTGTTGCCCTTTTAATGGTCACTCTATCAACCCAAAGGGCTTGTCTCAATTTTGAATCCCAAGCCTTTTTTTTCATTTACCCTTTTGATGTTATTCATTAAACCCTTGTTGTTGGAATCTTATTGTCCATTATATTGTGGGTGATACGAGGATGAATATGAAACTAAAATTTCATATTTTTTGCAGAAGTTTGTAAACTCTTTTGACCTAAAGCACATTGCATTATCATATATTATTTTCTCAAGTACACCAAATCTGGTTAGACTGTTGTTCATCAAAAATTCTACCACCACTTTCCTAGTAACCTTCCTTGTAGGAATAACTTCAACCCATTTTGTGATGTAGTTTGTAGCTACCAAAATCCATGAGTGTCCACCACTAGATTTTTCTATAATTTCTCCTATAAAGTCTATTCCTCGTTGTTGGAATGGTGCTTGCACTATTATTAGTCTAAGGTGAAAATTTCCTAAAAATTTCAACTTTTTTGAGAATCTCTAATATGCATCACATTCCCTAAAACAATGTTGGCCACCAAAACCCTACCCTTAAAACCTTGTGTGTAGTATTTTTGGCCATGTTGTGGCCACTACAAAAACCATAATACATTTCAATTAAAGTTTCTAAGGCTTGTTTATCATTAAGACATTTCAATAGTATTCCATCCATATTCCTCCACCATAAATCATTTTCAATGATAACATATTTTATGGCTTGCATCTTAAGTGTTGTCTTTTGGTTGTCAGTCATCCACTTAGGGCATGACATGTTCTATAAATAAAATAAAACATCTTTATACCACTTTGAAGTATGCATGTCACAAATGGAAGATGCATCTATCTCTCCAACATGATTTATCTAATTTCCTTCTAAATTAGTCTCTACAATTAGTTTGACCAGTCATTGTCCTTTGACCAACATGGTGATCTATATGTCAATGCTAAATTCTTGCACTCTTTTTATCCATCTACACCTTCTGCTTGTGACTTCCTATTGTGTGAATACATCTTTGAGTACAACAATGGGTAAATATGCAACAATTGTTGCACCAACCAGATATGACCTAAAAAAATTTACTACTTTTACTAAATAATAAGCTTGCTTTTCAATCATAATATTTCAACTCAAAAAATTCTAAGGATTTACTAAAAAAGAAAATGGGATGCTCATATCCCTCTTTATTCTTTTGTAAAAGTACTGCAACAATTGTGTGAAAGGAAGAAAAGGAGAACAATTGGAAAGGCTATAAAAATAAAAAGGCTTCAAGACTAGTGCCTCCTTAATACCTTTCTTTATTCTTGTGAAAGCCTTAGATGGATCCTCATTCCATGCTATTTTCTCTCCTTTCTTTAACATCTTTGATATTTTTCTTGTGATCCCTGCAAAGTTACTCACAAACCTTCTTAAAAAGTCTACCTACCCAAAGAATGATTGGATGCCTTTCATACTTTTTGGATTTCGTATCCTATCTATTGTAGCCACTCTTTCAGGGTCTATCCTCACTCCTTCCTTGCTCACTATATTTGTTGTAAGTATGAAGGTGTTGTCATTGATGTCAACTGGTTGCTATTTTCATTGATGTTATGGAAGATGGTTTTTGGTTGTATATTTCAAGGATATTAAGAAAAATATAATAAAGAAGGTTTGTAGGTATTCAATGTGTGTTCTGGGATATGCTCCAGGATGTGCTTATATGCTTGTGTGGTTTAGAAATATTGTTTAGGGTTGTTGGTAATTTCTATTTATACATTTTGTGCTTCTAGATTATTGAATAGTGTGAGATATTTTCACCAGTATGTGTACTATGCTTTTCAATATATCTGGCAATGGTCTGGGATAAATGTAGTTGCTATAGAATTCTCTAAATTTTGGTTGAACAAGACTTGTGGTTCTAAGAATAAGTTGATAAGATTGTATTCGAGTGTTCAAAGTATGTTATTTGGAGAGATTGGATCATGTCAAGGATGTGTGTGCTTAATTGTTTTATGTGTTTCACACTAGTGCTGGTTGACCTTATTTAAAACACTACTTACAAAGTTCATGTAAGTGTGGAAAAGTGTGTTGGGACTTATTTAGCTCCTCATTAAGTATGTGTTTGTGTTTCCCTCATTCTAATTCCAACATAGAATATTTTGGCACTGACCTAATTTGAATTTGCAAATACAAATAGTGTGTGGCTAGTTCCTTGGATGAGTTTCAAGGTTGAAGACACTATAAATATAAGTTGATGTGTTGATGAAAGATAAGATATATGAAAAGATAGATGTGATATAGATGCGAAATAGTTTATGTAATGCAAGTTTAAGCAAATCAATGTGAACTTCAAGTGGCAAGCTCCTAGAGGCAATGAGTTGAAGGTGTACTTTATCATTCAAGCATATATGAAAGTCTATGAGAGAATTATCATGGAAATCTCTATTGCATTGAGATAGTTTTCTCTCTATGACAATCCTCTTCTATCTTCTTTGTAATTATGTGGTAGTGAGCCTTTGTATTCAATTTTAGAATTCCTTATATTGTGAGCTAATACTCACCATGGTTTTTCCCTCATTGGGTTTTCCATGTAAATTTGGTGTTATTGTGTCTATATTTTTACTTCTTTCATTTTCTACTTCTACACTTAATGATAATCGCATTAGGAGAGTGAAGGATTTGTGAATGGTTATTGATCTATCTTATGGTGAATTTTTTAAAGGTTAAAATTACTATAATTGATTCATCCTCCCCCCTTAGTTGTCTTGTCCAAAAATTGTATTAGAGCTTGATTCCTTGGAGAAGAGATTCACCACTTAAGGAAGGTCTTGGATGTCCAACAAGATAGTTATTGAGTGCCCTAAGTTCGATGGCACCGACTACACTTTTTGGAATGCAAAGATGGAAGGATATATGGAATACTGTGGATATGATGTTGAGAAGTCTTATAAGACTTCATACACTGCTCCTGCTAATGGTCCAAGTATTGTTGATGAGATCAAGGTGCATGAAGCAAACAATAAGGAAAAAAATATTTTGAAGAATACTCTTTCACATAGAAAATTAATCAAAGTTCTCATTCTGAAAACTACTAAAGAGGTTTGGGATGCATTGGAAAAGATCTATGAAGGAGATGAAATGGTTAAAGAAGAAAAGTTGCAGAACTTGGAGGCACAATTCAAGATCCTGCAAATGACTGAAGATGAGAACATTAAATCCTATCATACAAAGAGTAGATGAGTTGGTAAGTGAAAGACGAGGACTTGGTGCACAAGTGTATGAATCTAGGATATTAAAGAAAATTCTTAGAACTCTCCCTGATGAATATAGTGAAAAGGCATCTACTATTAAGGAATTTGAGATTATAAGGGTATGTACAGGATCATGATGGGAAAAAAGTGGCAATATTATGGGTATTCTAGGTATGGTCGGGATGACTTTTTTTTTTTTACCCAAAATTGATGATGAAAAGGGTTTTAGGAGGAGATTCTCAACTTTTGACTAATATAATTATGCTTTAATTTGAACTCTAATAAAAATTATTATTCATTTTCTATTAGAATTACAACTAAAGTCCTAATCAATAGGCTGATTGAAAAACATCTATAACTTTCAAACGATGTCAAATTTTTGAATCAAACATGCATCACATTCATGCTTCCACATACTCAGGATTAAAAAAAGAAAATTAGATTTCATGAAGTTTTGACCAAGTTAAGGTGGTCATACATATGAGTTTTTATATTTTTTAAAATTTGTAATAAAAAAATCATAATTAATTATTTACTTGGAAAAAAATTACAAAAAAAATATGCATCACATCCAGACATTAGTTCTCTACTTATATATAAAATCTTATAAAAAAATATTATCATTTTATTATGGTTAGGGTGGTTAGGCAGACACCTACTTCTTATTTTTTCCCTGAAATTTAAGTACTACTGCATTGAAATTTCAAATTTTCACCAAATAGATTTTATTTATTTTTAAATAAACCTAGTAGTTTAGAAACTACCTTCAATTTTTGACAGATTTTATTCGTACATATTTTTGAAATAATATAGATAACTTATTCAAATTTTTACATCAAGTTGCCTAACACTAATTTTTCTGAATTTTTTGCCACTTAAGGGCCTGTTTTTTCCATGATGATCCTACACATACCCATAAGAGATATACTAAAGGTGATTTGTTGGGTACTCTAACCTCATTTGAAATGAGAAATCCTAGCTTTAAAAATGGATCAAAGAAAAAATGTGCTTTCAGGGCTACAAAATTTGAAGATCTAGATGAAGAAAACTTTGATGAAGTGGAAGCTAACTTTGTAAGAATAATGAAAAAAAACTTTGGTAAGTATCAAGGTAAGTTACCTTTCAAATGTTTTAGTTGTGAGGGAATAGTTCATTATGCTTCAAGATGTCCTAAAAGAGCTAAGATGAATAAACATAGATAAGGAAAATAAAACAAAGGAAAGATGATCAAGAGAGCATATTATGTAAATGAAGATGTTGAAATTTCTAATGATGAGTCTGATTGTGGAGGTTTTGATGATAATGAATGCTCATTCTTGGATATAAAAGATTAATCTACTTCTACTAGTAATTAAAGATATGTGAAGGAAAGTGTTCTAGATAAAGTTGAAGGTATTGGGGTCTCTTCTCTTCGTGCTAAATAGGAAAAGAACTATCAGGTTGTTGATAGGGGTTGTTCACATCACATGATCAGTGACAAAATTATGTTTGCTAAACTTAAAAAATATGATGGAGGCTTAGTTAAGTTTGGAGATGATACTAGTGCTAAAATTTGTGGGATAGGTTCAGTCAGTTTTGATGGCAAGCATAATACTAATGATGTCTACTATGTTAAAGGTTTAAGGAATAATCTTTTGAATGTTGGAAAAATGTGTAGTAAAGGATATAATCTTGTGTTCAACGATGAGAAATGTGGAGAAGGAAAGTATCTAGAACCATGATTTATGCTAGAAAGAAGTTTGAAGGAAATATTTATCAACTTAAAGGTTTTGATGGACATTGCTTTATGTCTTAGGTTAATGACAGTTGGTTATGGCATTTGAGGATGTGTCACATGAATTTTACAATATGGTGAGAATCAATGCAGTACAAGCTATGAGATATTTACCAAGAATCACAAATCCTATTATTGTTATTCCAGGATTGTTTGTTTTGAAAAAAAGCTAGAAAAAACTTTAGGTCAAACAAACAATCTACTATCGAACTACTGGATTTGATTCATACAAATCTTTGTGGTCATACAAGGGTGAGAAGTCTACAAGGTGACAGATATTTTATGCTTTTGGTTGATGATTATTCTAGAATTCCATGGGTTACTTTTCTTAGAGAGAAATCTGATGCATTAGATAAATTCAAAGCATTCAAAGCTATGGTTGAAAATGAAATGTACATGAAAATAAAATACTTAAGGTCTGATAGAGGAGGAGAATTCACCTCTAATGAGTTTAACATGTTTTGTGAAGCACATGGAATAAAAAGGAAATTGTTTTCTCCTAGAACTCCTCGGCATAATGGAGTTGTTGAAAGAAAGAACAAAATTATTCAAGTAGCTGCTAGAATGATGATCACTAAGGTGGGTCTATCGATAGTCTACTGGAGAGAAAAAAGTCACATTGTTGTTTAGTTGTTTAACCAACTTCAAGCAGAATCTAACAACACTAAGACTCCCTATGAGTTATGGTATGGAAAGATTCCTACTATATAGTACTTCAAAGTATTTGGAAGCAGATGTTATATCAAAAGAGATGAAGAAAATTTAAGAAAGTTTGATGCAAGATGTGATAAGGGTATATTCCTTGGATACTCCCTTGGAAGCAAATCTTATAGATGCTACAATAAAATTTTGAGAAAGATTCTAGAAAGCAAAAATGTCAAGGTTGATGAAGCATTGAAGAATTCAATTGAAGTTGATGGGTATTTATCAAATGAACATGATTGCAGAGAAGTAGAAGAAGTTGTTAGGTAAAAGTACAAAGCTATGTCACACTTTTGGCCAACTTATCAACACAAGTGAATTTTAGTATCTATAAATAAAAATAAATTTTGGTCAAACAAATGATTTAATAAGATTCATTCTAGATAAGTTAAATATGTCCACAACTTTTCCAACTAAAATTGTTGGCTAAATGCATTTGTAGCAACACTTTGAGGCCAATTTACTAAAAAAATGAAATTATTTGAAAAATTTTAATGTTCCAACAACTCCTACTTATATAAATAATATTTTTTTAAAAATGTAAAAGAAACCCTTTTGTAGATCCATAAGTGTAGTTTCTAGATATATATTTATTTAATAATCAATTATTATTTTTATTTATTTTTTATTTTTTACTAGGAGTAGGTTATTAGCCTAAAAATATTAGGTTGATTATCAATTCAAGAAAAATACTTAAACTTATTAAAAAAAAAAATGATTCCATATCTATATAAAAGAATCTAGATTAAGATAGTATAATTTTTTTTCTATTTAGATAAATAGTTAACATTAAAGTTGACGTCGAGTGGAAACAACCGTATTTTAATACACACACATTTAAATATTTATTTAAAAATAGATATTTATTAAAATTTGGAAAAAAAAATATCCATGTCGTAAAGTTTCAAGTTATAAATATTCAATAAAAATTGAAGGGAAAAAAAATACTATATAAATATTGATGTCTCATGTAACATCATTTTTCAATATTTTATCACCAACTAAATTATAGTGTTAATTAATAAAAAATTATATTCGAATAATTTTTTAACTTTTTCAAAAAATTAAAAAACATAAAATATACTAAAAAATACACATTCTATTAGTTTACATCATTTAAAAATTTGAAACATAAACTCCACTTTCTAGTGATTCAAGTTGAGAAGTTAGATTAGTGTTGGCTATTTCCTTTAAATAAAAGTGCGACACAACTTTTTACTTGTGCCCTGTTAAAGAACAGAAAAAGTAGAATAAACAAGAAGAATCTTTGGTGATATCCCCAAAGACACCTAAATATGTGGAAAGGAATTATTTCAAAGATCAAATCATTGAAGACAAGAGAAAAAGAGTATTGACAAGAAGTAGAGCTATTGTTGCTGCTGAAAAAATCTATTTTTAATTTCTAAAGTTGAACCTAAGAGAGTAAGTGAAGCATGTAAAGATGAAAATTGTATGAGAGAAATGGAAGAACTTATTTAGATTAGAAAAAAAAATTGGGAATTTGTTCCTATATTGGTAGATAAAAACATAATTGGATCAAAATGGGTATTTAGAAACAAATTGAATGCGAATGGAGAAGTGGTCTGAAATAAAGAAAGGCTTGTGTGTAAGGGTTACTCACAAGTAGAAGGTATAGATTTTAAGGAGACTTTTTCTCTAGTGGCTAGGATGGAAGCTATCAGAATGTTTTTGGCATTTGCTACTCAAGAATTTTAATGTTTATTAGATGGATATAAAGTTTGCATTTCTAAATTGTGAGTTGGAAGAAGTCTGCATGGAACAACCATAAGGGTTTCAGTTGTCAGATCAACTGGGCATGGTTTGTAGATTAAATAAGGCTTTATATGGATTGAAGCAAGCTCCTAGAGCTTGGTATGCAAGGTTGGATAGATACTTGATTCAACAAGGATTCAATAAAAGGTACTGCAGATAGAAATCTGTATTTCAAATTTGAAAATGACAAAATCTTGATAGTAGTTGTATATGTTGACGATATCATCTTTGGAGGAAATGAAGAAATGTGCAAAATGTTTGTTGAAGAAATGAAAAAGGAGTTTGAGATTTATATGTTTGGTGAGATGAATTTCTTTCTTGGGATACAAATCAATCAACTAGAAAAAGGGATTTTTATTTCATAGTCAAATTATGTAAAACAAATGTTGAAGAAATTTGGGATGGATGGCTCCAAACTGGTATGCACTCCTATGGTGACTAGCTGCAAATTGAGTAAATATGATGATTCAGCTAAGGTTGATCAAAACAAATATAGATCAATGATTAGAGGACTACTATATTTAACTACTACCAGACTGGATATCATGTATGTGGTTTGTAGATTATGGCTAGATTTCAAGAGGATCCTAAAGAAAAACATGTTACAGCTATTAAGAGGATATTCAAACATCTAAATGGAACTCTGAATTATGGCTTATGGTATCCTAGGGATACTGATTTTCCACTAAGTGATTATACAGATGTAGATTGCGCAAGTTGTGTTCATGAGAAAAAGGTACAAGTAGTGGTGTATTATTTCTTGGTTATAGATTGGTGTCATGTTTAAGTAAAAAGAAATATTTAGTTTCCTTATCCACTTCAGAGGCTGAGTATATTGTTGCAACATCATGTTGTACACAATGTTTGTGGATGAGATAGACATTGAAGGATATCAGAGTAATGTATGATGATCCCATCTCTATTTTATGTGATAATACAAGTGTAATTAACATTTCAAAGAATATAGTAATGAACTCAAGGATAAAGCTTATATCAATAAGGTATCACTTCTTGAGAGAGAAGTTTATGGAAAGTGAAGTAAAGCTCGAGTATACATACCTACAAAGGATCAGATTGCTGACATATTTACTAAGGCTCTTCCTAAAGATACTTTTGAGTATCTCTAAGAGAAGTTAGGGGTTATTGCCCCTCCTTTCTTGAACTAGATGTGCATATGGAGATACATCATTTGAGTGGATCTATGAATCTATCTTCTTTCACTAATATTTGGTGGCTACCTCTCAAGGGGAGTAGGAAGTGTCATGTGTTGTCATTGTGAAGTTGATTGGGTGTAATCCTAAGGGGGAGTATTCAGTACTGGTAAACTTCTTGGTGACAAAAGGGAGAATAGTGTAAAATATATTTTACCTTTTCCATTTATTTCAAAGGGGGAGAAAGTATCGTACATGAAAAAGCTTAATCATTCTGAATTTTGAAAAAGGGAGAGATTGATGGTTCAGAATTATTATGTTGTCTTTGGTTTTTTTTCACATCATGTGTTTCCATCAATGATAAAGGGGGAGATTGTTGCAAGTATGAAGGTGTTTTCATTAATGTCAAATGGTTGTTGTTTTCATCAATGCCATTAAAAATGGTTTTTGGTTGTATATGTTGAGGATTTTGAGAAAATTGTAATAAAGAAGGTTTACATATATTCAGTGTATGTTCTAGGATATGCTTTGGGATGTGCTTCTATGCTTGTGTGGTTTAGACATATTGTTCATGGTTGTTGGTAATTTATATATCCAAAATTTGGGCTTCTCAATCATTGTACAGTGCCAAATATTTTCACCAATACGTGTACTATGCTTTTCAATATGTCTAGCTATGGTCTGGGAGAAATGTAGTTGCTCTAGATTTCTCAGAATTTTGGTTTCAAGATTTGTAGTTCTGAGAATAAGATGATAAGATAGTATTCGAGTGTTTAGTTTGTTATCTAGAGAGATTGGATTATGTTAAGGATGTGTGTGCTTAATTTATTTTTTTGTTTTACACTAGTCTTGGCTGACATTGTGTTAAACACTAATTATGAAGTTCATGTAAGCATGGTGAAGCATGTTGGCACTTATTTAGGTCCTCATTAAGTATTTGTTTTGGATGTCCTCATTCTAATTCCACCATAGAATATTTTGGCATCAACCTAATTTGAATTTGTAAATAAAAATGGTGTGTGGCCAACCTTGGATGAGTTTCAAGGTTGAAGACGATATAAATATAAGTTCATATGTTGATTAAAGAAAAGATAGATGAAAAGATAGATGTGAGCTAGATGTGAAATAGTGTTTGTAATGCAAGTTTGATTATATTAGTGTGAAATTCAAGTGGTGATACTTACTTGGAGGTAGTGAGTTGAAGGTGTACCCTATCATTCAAGAATGTCTGCAAGTCTGTGAGTGAATTATGGTAGAAATATCTATTGCATTGAGATATTTTTCTCTCTATGAAAATCCTCTTCTATCTTTGTAATTCTATGCTAGTGAGCCCTCTGGGAAGTGAGCCTTTTTTGCCAGTGAGCCTTTGTGTTCAGTTTTGGAATTCTTTATATTGTGAACTAATCCCTACCATGTTTTTTCCCTCATTTGGTTTTCCATGTAAATCTAGTGTTATTGAGTGTATGGTTTTACTTCTTTCAATTTTTGCTTTTGCACTTTATGATTAATCACATTTGCAAAGTAAAGGATTTGTGAATGGTTATTGATCTAACTTCTAGTGAAATTTTTAAAGGCTAAAATTGCTACAACTGATTCACCCCCCCCCCCCTTTAGTTGTCTTGTTCAACAATATTCCCTACAAATTTCCCTTCTATGAACCCGAAGGATCACTTTTTTGGATTAAGTGAAATACCATATTCCAATGCTCTGATAAATATCTTCTCTAAATACATAAAATGTTATTTTTCCTTTTTGGAGTAAGCAGTGAAATCGTATTGGTACACTACCATGAAAATATCAATGAAATCACAAAAGGTTACATCCATAGTCCTTTGGAAGGTAACACACACATTAGTTAGGTCAAAAGGCATCCTAGCATACACATATGTCCCCCAAGGAGTTGTAAATTGGAAGGTTTCCCATGCTTTGCATAGTGTTGTTTTGTGGCATGTTTTGGGGTGTATTTCCTTTATATTGTTGTGCCACAACTGCTTGTTCAATTTGGAAGGTGGTCTAAATAATGGGCTATCCATAGGTTGCGTTTGATCTTTTTTTTGGTGAAAACAATGGTGGTATGTTGGGATTTATGCTTGGTTTTGGAACTTGTCTAACTATTGTTTGGTATCCTAGTGGAATAAGATTGGGATCTTTTAGCATTTCCACATTGAAGTCAATGGGTAATTTAGCATTGGACTTTTTTTGAGTGAGAGAAAATACTATTTTGTGTTTATCCCAAGCATCTTGTCCATAATATTTTGCATCTTAGCATTTTGGGAATGTTCTAAGAGTATTTCCTTAGTAAGTTCATTGTCACTATCCTCTTCTTCTATGGTATAAGTTTGAGAATCATGAGGTTTTTTTGTCTATCAAGTCCTTCTTGGTGTTTAAGGAGTACTTCCTCATCACTTGGTGGTTGGTTTTGTGTTTCCTTGAATGTGGGTTCTCTTTGAGGAGTTGTAAGGTTACTCGGTTTATAACCCCATGGTTGGGTTTCCTCATTGGTGATGTTTGTTTTTGATGCACTTGAGCTACTCTTGTTGGCTTCCATCT
>VDFB02284728.1:0-56646 GCA_007258455.2 Sequoia sempervirens
TTCAAATTCATTTGAAGTAAATTCACCTCCTCTATCAGATCTTAAGCATTTGTTTCATTCTCAACTTTTTATTTGAAAATTTTAAACTTATCGAAAGCTTTTTCTTTTTCTCTTAAAAAATTTAACCCAAGTCATTCTAGAGTAGTCATCAACAAGCAACATAAAATACTTTTCACCTTGTTGACCTTTTGTTCTTGTAGGTTCGCATAGGTTAGTGCAAATCAACTCCAATTGCATTATATCAAAGCACTCCTTGCTCTTGAGACTTGTCTTTTTTTGATTTCCCATTTGATGCTCCTTGCATATAATGTGTTTACAAGCTTAGTTATTTTAGGCATATCTCTCACCGCATGAGTAGAGCTAATATTTACCATAGTTTTAAAGTTGATGTGTCCCATCTTCTTGTGCCATAGCCAACACTCACTAGATTGAGCCAATAAATAAATTCTTCCATTCTCCTCCTTTAGATGATAGACATTTCCATTTGTCCTAGTACCTTCTATAACTAATCTTTTGGAGCCTGCCTTCCTAATCTCACAACCTTTGGCATGAAATATAAGGTTGTACCCTTTACTGCATATCTAACTAACACTAAGGAGATTGTACTTTAGCCCTTTGACATAGAGGACATCCTTAGTATTGTTCTTTCCATCAACATTGGTTATAGCACCCTTTCCACAAATTTGTGCTGACTCATCACCACCAAACTTGATAGCTCCACCATTCCACATCTTAAGGTTGGTGAGCCTCTCCTTGTCACTAGTCATGTGGTAAGACCAATCACTGCCAATCACCCAAGCATTTTCTTCTTCCTTTGCATGAAAGTAAGTACACACAACTATTGATCTTTCACTATCTTTGTCAGCCTGCAAGGTACTAGACTTCCTACATTTTTCAACATCACCCCTTTTTTTACCAACTTTCAAGTCCATGAAGAGGGTTTCATCATTTGAATCATTATCCTTATCTTCTGATGAACAATTGGTCTCTTTGGAATAGAGACTCCTTTTGAACTTCCCTCTTTTGCTGCTATCTTTTGATTCTTTAAAAGGATATTTAGAGGTAAAATGACCAATTCTGGTTGTTCATAATAAGGTTCTTACTAAAGTGGGACTTTACAAATTTGATATTTTTGTGGATGTATATGGTCTCTTTGTAATAAGGAAATAGAATCTACGAGAACCATTTGTTTCTTCACTATGACTTTTCTTCCCAAATTTGGTATTGGGTTTGGGTAAGGTTAAAGTGGTCATGTACTTTTCCAACATTATTTAGCTCTTTTTTGAATCTTGGCCACTTTTGTTCTAATTTTTTTTTTTTAGTTGTATTTGGATATTCATTCCTTATATTATTTTATGGCAGATTTGAAGGAAAGGGACTCATGGTTGTTAAAAAAAATTTCTAACTCCTTAGGCGATGTAATTTATAGGCTTGAAGTTGGTTTTCTAGAGTTTGTAATGAATGTGGTTACAAAGTTATCCCAAAGAACACTTTGTTCTCCTCTTGGGATGCCCAAAATATCAAGTCTTTTCCATTCCTTAGGTCTCGTCCATCTCATGAGGTAATTGTTTCTTCTAGTAAATGACATGTTAGGAGAAATGTAAGGTGGATTCCCCTCCAAGGTTACTTTGTGAAACTAAATTTTGATGAGGATTCTCAAGGGAACTTAGGCTCTTCACATGTTGGTTGTGTCCTTCAAAATTCAAAAGGAAAGTTATGATGGGTTGCTTTAAGAAAACTCTAGGATGGTTCAAATAATGAGGCAAATATATTGGCTCTTAAACTTGGTCTTTAGCTTGCAATTGAAAAACATTGTCAATGTACATTTATAGAGGGTGACTCAATGTTGATTATTAATGTTTTATGAAAGAGAAATTTTAATAGGGAAAGTATGGATCTTATTGGTTATATTTGATTATTTTGAATGTGGTACTTGTTTTAGAGAGGCTAATAAATTGGTTGATGGCCTAGCTAACTAGATTATTGATGTTCAACCCCTCTTTATATTAGTGATAAGTGTAGAGACTGAAAATTGTATTTCACCTATGAACCCACCTTTTCATATCAATTTCTTTTAAGGTCATATTCCTCTATTAATTAAATAATTCTTAATTATTTAATTAATTAATTTTTTCCTTTTATTCTTCCCTTGATTAATTAAATAAATTTTCTTTATTTAATTACATCACTAATTAGCCCCTTCCTTTCTATAATTAAATAAATGCTTATTTATTTAATCATTGTCATTTTTCTACTATAATTGAATAATTATTTTAATTATTTAATTATTCATTATCCTCTTCTTCTATAATTAAATAAATTTTATTTATTTAATTATTTACTAATTTTTCAAAAAACAAAAACATAAATTTTATGTTGAAGATGTGTGAAGGTTCACTAGGTGTAAAGATCGCTCAAGATGCGTGTGGGGATGGATGTCGGACGACTGATGGAGTGAAGGTTCGTGTGGACGGTAGGCCTGTGCATGCCTCTAGTGCTAAACACGAGGGTCATGGTGTTGCATTTGGGGTGGGTAGGAAGCGGTATGCCCTCCGCTCTGGTGTGCCTTTGATCCCATCACCACCCTCTTCTCCTGGCCCCCATTCTTTTGATCCATTAGTTGTGAATGACCCAAGGGTTTCTTTTGGTGTGGTGCCCTTTGAGCCTGTGGTTGGATGCAAAAATAGGGCCAACTAGTTTCATGTTTGCTCAAACTTTTTTTGGGTGCATGTTGCTCCACAAAACCCTAGTCCGCCTAGGCCTCAAGACTGCTCTGTTCCCCCTCCATCAAATTTGGATTCTACTTCTGGTGTCGACCATATTTCATTTAAGGATTCTATTGTCTCTTTCTTTGATGAGCTAGCAGATTTCTGTATATCTGATGGTTGTATTGCTGCTATTGTGGATGATTGTGGCAACCATTATGTGGTTTTGAGATGTTTAAACAAGTGCCCCTCTGTGGTTTCTATTCTCGATTGGATCAAATGCACTTGGAGTGATCTTTCTCTCCCTATTATGGAAGTTTTGGATTTTGGTTTTTTCCTGATTACCTTTCATTCTCCAGAGGATTGTAATTATATTTTGTAGAATGGGCCTTGGTTCTTTGGGCACTCGGGCTTATTTATCCCTCCTTGGTCTTTGTTCTTTGATCCCACCACTGCTAAGATCACTCTCATTCCTGTTTGGATTAGGCTTTATAATCTACCCCTGGTTTTGTGAAATTTGGATTTGTTGAGCAATATGATCAACCAGGTGGGGTCTTTTGTAAACTGAATTTTGACCAAGTACCTCAGAAGTGTAGATTCTATAGGGTTTGTGCCATGTTGGATATCTTGAAGCCCCTCTCTCACTCCATTTAGATCCACTCTTCTCATGGCGTCTAGACTCAGTATTTAAATTATGAGGGTTTGCCTTTTTGATGCCTTCGCTGTAATAGTTTGGGTCATAGAATTGAGGCATGTTCCCTCAGACACTTGATTGGAGCAAGGTACGTTTGCTTGAAGAAGTGGGTCAAAAAGGGTAGTGCCTCGGATACCGAGTTCATTTGGTAGAACTATGGTAATTTATTTTATCCTCTCCAGATCTCTGAGCAGTATTTGGACTGGTTGGCAGCTCCTTCTTCTCTTCCAATTGTTCATGTCAATGAGAATCCTCCCGATTCTCCTTATGGGTCGAAGGAAGATGGTTTTGATTCTGATGGAACCTTTCCTTTCATGGAGAACTTGGATGAGAAGGTTCATGATTGTTTTGATGACTTCACGTTGGATCCGCCTTCGAAACTTGGGATCTCTCAGCCTTTAAATGGTAAATCAAAACCTAATTGCGGGACGAAACGTAAGGTTGGAAGGAAGTCTGATGCTGAAAAGCTTCGCATTGAAGGTGTTGATGCAGTTTCTCAGTGGACTTTGGATGCGCTTCTCCTTCAAAACATTTGAAGGGTGTAGCCTTTTTGTGGCTGCTGATAATTTTTTGCTCCTCATGTGATTCTTTGAATCTTTGTATTTCCTCTAGAGATGTTTTTTCCTTCTCTTTTTTCCTTGGTGGGATCCTTTAGTTCTCCTTCTCCTTTCTTAAGGTTATTGGCTTTCTCTTTTCTTCTCTATTGTTATGCAAAATTTTGTAATGTTCTATTAATTTTTTAATAGAGGGAGTGGGCCCCTTCCCCCACAGTTTACGAATCAAAAAAAAATTATTTACTAATTTGTCATTTTCATCCACTTTTGAATTAAATTATTTATTTAATTTAAAAGTCAACATGTCACATGTCTTTTATAATTAAATAATGCTTTTGTTATTTAATTATTCACCTTCCCTCCCAAATTAAATAATTTTATAATAATTTAATTTTCTCCAACAACCTCTTTTTCTGTGCCAACCTCATTATCCATGCCATTCTTATCTTCTCTTGTCTCATTCATTTTCCACCCTTGATTGAATTATCTTATAATTCAATCTTGGCCATTAATCCTTGTCATTGCCCTAATGTTTCCCTAACCTTATTTCATACTACAACTTTCAATCTTGGCCATTGGTTAAGACATCTTATTGACATCCAATCTCAACCATCAATCCAAATCAGACCTTTCCTATAAATCAACCCTCTCATAAGCCATTTGGGGGTTGATTCTTCAAGTATCCTTATGTTGCCAAAATAATTCTTGAATGATTCATCCATTTCTATCTATCATCATTCATTTATCATCTCCATCTCAATGTTATGCTGCTGAATTGAGAAACCAACATATCAAATCAATCGAATAATTTATCCATCATTGCGTCTATTTGAAGTATTGAAGATTTGGATTAGGTAATGCATGTTATTGTTTTATCATTTTTATTTTATCCAACTTTTTCATATACAATAAGTTATCAGATTGGGGTTCAAATTATTTGTTATCTATGGAGTTACCTGATTGGGGTTTAATTAATTTAGTTGGATGACTTGGTTATTTTGGGTGACTAGGACTCCAATTTGCTAGTTTTGATATATTCAAAAAGGTTGGTTTTTATTTTTCATTTCTATGTGTTGTCATTCATTCAAAAGGTTTCTTGGTGCGTAGATTTGTCATGCGTTTTTTTTCTATTCATGCTCTATGTACATGCATGAGACTTTAATTCCTCTGCAATCATTATGTGAAGTGGGAAAGTGTCACTCATTTTTTTTATCACCTTTCTTATTGTTCTACTTCTGGGCATGTTAGAGATCTCATATGTGTGATGTGGATCACAATTGATCTTGGCTTTCTTTTTCTAACTTTTGTTTATATTGGTAACAAGTCGTTTGTACGAGGTTTCATGCCTGGATTTCATCTCTTCACCTAGTTTTGCATGTTCCTTTTTTCTTTCTGTGCGGATTGGTAATCATTTGATGGTTGGGAGTTCCTGGTTGGATATGCATTATTCT
Organism: Sequoia sempervirens; assembly: GCA_007258455.2. Taxonomy (NCBI): domain Eukaryota; kingdom Viridiplantae; phylum Streptophyta; class Pinopsida; order Cupressales; family Cupressaceae; genus Sequoia; species Sequoia sempervirens. The sequence goes on from VDFB02284728.1 coordinate 5,405, forward strand.
CTAAAGTTGCTAGCATTTTTATTTAAAACTCCATGGAAATCCTCATGGACTACGATATGGTAATAATGTTGGCTAATGTTTATATTCAACCTTTCATTTTCTCCTATGTCTGCTCTCGATGCGGCTCTAGATTGTTACTACCTGGACTCGGGTTCTTTTCCTGTTGGTGGCTTTAAAGATCGTTATGCTCCAGCTTTAAATGATATATTTTATAATAAACTTTATAATTTTATTTTTTATTTTAATCTTATCAATTTCATTTCTTTTCTTTGTTTTAAAACAAAAAACGTATTTTTAAATTGTTAAATCATTTTAAAAATAAAAAAATAGAGAATGATAAGAAAAATATGGATAGTTGAGATTAACTGCATTGTCATGCATCCTTTTCAATTCTCAACAATTGATTTCAAAAACTAGATCGTCCATTTCATATAGGGAATGAAGATTTAGTTAACCTAATAAAGATGTTACCTATGAATATTGATTAGATATATGAAGCTCTCTTGTCCTTAATAGACATTAAATAGAGTCTCATAAAAGAAGTCTATATTTAATTTGTTTATTAACTTAGTCTTTCCTCTTCCCCCTTCCACCATATCTTATTGTGTATCTAGATCTTGTGCTTGATCAAGGGTTTGTTACAACTTTTGTCGGTCCTCTCTTTAGCTATATGATTCTCTTTCAATTAAAAGCATTGAAATCTACATATATGAATAATGAGCAAAATGAACCACATAAATATATAGAATGTGCATATATAAAATAAACACTATGAAGATGTTTGAGTTGACATATATTCATAAAATGAGCAGTAATATGCTAAATATATACAAAAATTAAAGCAATACAAATCATACATAAATATGAAATAAAAATTTATATACTAATGTTTTCTCTTATAGAATCTTTCAAACACTAAAATAATTGGTGTCCTTTAGCATAGATGCAACTTGTAGATGAAAATTCCTTCAAAAAACCAAAGGATTTTTGTCCCTTCCATCTCCAAATCAAAGGGGGTTTCATCCTTAGATTCAATAGATGGAACATGAATGCTAAAACTATGAATTATTTTTTTGATAAAGTGACAAAAGATGAAACATGAAGAAGCAACTTAAAATAAATAGTAAATGAGTCTTCAGCTTTGGATTCCAAATTCTAAAGCCCAAAAATGCTAAGTCAAAAATAACTAATATATTTTTAATATTCCCTCTCATTATAGGTCAACTAAAATAGTTGTATTTTAGGCTAAAAAAAAAGATGCTCCCTTTACATCCACTTTCAATTGTAATCAAATATGTCATACATAATTAGGAATATGGTCCCCCATAAAGCTAGTTTGTAATTTTCTATTGATTTATTGTCATATAATATGTCATAAAAATTGTCATAGAATATTACATATTCTCTCATTATTAATTCTCGTGCCTGATTATAGGAAAATAGGTGCAAATAATAATATTTAAATATTTATTTGACCTATTTTACCATTTTTACAAATTAAAACTTGGTTAAGGCCAAAACATATTAATTATTTTCCTAACGTTTTCCTTTATCCCATGAAAAATATGAAAATGGGCTTTTGCATTGACAAAAATAAATTAATTGAAAAGGGGACATTACATGAAGAGTGATTAAAGTGAGATATTTTCTTTTGATTTGACTTGGAAAATGAATCACAAAAGAGTGGCCTCAAAATGTGATACTTGTGTGTCATTCAAATGAATTTCCCTTCCAAATTCATCTTGTAGTATCATCATAGCCTCAAAAACATCGCTCTCTATCTTAATCATACATTTACTTTTTATTCATATTTGGACAAGGAATAAAAAGGTGGATCCAACATGTGATACATGCCCCACTCAATTGAATTTCCCTTCTAAGTTCTTTTATTGCTGATGTAACTCAAAAAGCATCACCATATATGTTGGACAACAAATCACAAAAACACCATATATGTTGGACAACAAATTACAAAGGGGTGGATTTAACATGTGATACACGGATCCTTTAAACAAATTTTTCTTTTAAATTTATCTTTTACTATCGACATGACTCCAAAATATCAAACAAATAGATTATGAAATATTTGTTTGAATAAAAGACTAGATACTCCAATCAATAAAATAATTAATCATCTATTTTTAAATTTGATTTATCATTATAAATTTAAAATTAAATAATTATTATTATATTTTTATTTAATAAATAACTAATATTTTTAATATAAAATATATTAAAAATAATTAGTTATATGATAACATAAAAATTTATTATAATATATAATTTAATGATATTATTTAAACTAAACTTTTTAAAGATTTAATTAACTTAATAAAGATGTTACCTAATACAAATAGGTCAACATCATCTGAAGACCCCAACAATAACTTTACTACTTACTTCACTAATCAAAATATAATATTTTTTTTTCAAAGAAAAATTACTTTGAAAGATGCCTAGTTAACAAGTACAACTGCTGAATAGAATAGAAAAAATCTAAGGGACTCCAAAAATAGTCGATGAAATAGCTAGCCATGTGGATCTGAAAAAGTGAAGAGATCTACCCAATCAAAATCCAAGGAGGCATGCACTGTTATTCACTTCTCACAATGAACCCACCACTTATAACCATTCAAATGGCTTCCTAGTATTGGCCTGAGCACTGTATACATGTACAACCTATATGTGGAGTTTACTAATCACAAATATGACCTAAAGTAGTACAAATTATTGTTGTACACACTTGGAATGAATCCACCTCTTGTCCAACTTAGCTATATCACATGGGCCTTGAAATTCCAAGCTTGTTGCAGGTTTGTTTCATTGTCCTTGTTATAAAAACACCTAGTCAGAAGTCTTTAGTTTCATTTATGCAAGATCCATATCTACCATAAGTCATGCTTTCGAGTTATTTTATTACTATGTGTAATTAATTTGTGGCTATAGATATGAGAAATTTGTAGCTGCAAAAGTAATTTTAGGGCGTGCAATTTGTAGGCCTATTTAAGTTTAGGAGAAGAGCTTTTCTAATCTCGGAGAAAGATTTCTGCTTGGATCGAAAGGAAAATATTTTGAGCTCCAAAGAAGGATTTTAGGTTTAGGTTTTTTCAAGTACAGAAGAGGAAGAATCAACTTTATCAAAGAGAAGATGAATACACTCAATAGTGTCTCCCAAATCTGAAATATATGTCTCCATAAACAAGTTTGAAATAATTGTTAAGAGATCATCCCAAGCTAAATTAGGAAGAGTATGGATGTGTTGTTGCAATAAGTCATTAGAAGCTTTCGAAGAGGTAAATCTAACATCTAAAGTAGCAACAATATATGTTGAATAATAGGAAAATGGGTGCCTTATAACCTAGGTTATATAACACCACTTTTCTCCAATTATCATTCAATAATGTCCTAGGAGTCTTAATTGGATTGACTATCAACCTCACAAGGTGAGTCAATTCTCAACAAGGAAGACCTAGGAGGGGGTTCTTTTAGCTTTTAGGGGCTCACCACCAAGCAAAATCTTGGAAAAGACAAATGAACATTCAACTCACAAAATCAAGCAATGCAAGCCAAATAAAGAGATCAAATGACAAAATTAAACCATAGAATGTTAGGGGGTATGTACCTGGGAAGTCTAGAAATGTGTTGAGGATTTTATAAATGCAAAAATGTTGTCAAAATATGCTTAGTCCCATATCATGAGTGTTGGTCAAATGTGCAGAAAAGGATTTGATATTGTGTTTAAGGATGAGAAATGTGAGATCCAGAAAGGATCTGGAACATTGATTGCTACAAGAAATAAATATGAAGGGAATATTTATCAACTTAAGGGTGTTGATGGATAATGCTTTATGACTCAAATAAAGGATAGTTAGTTATGGAATAGGAGAATGTGTCACATGAATTTTGATAACTTTGCAAGGATTAGTGTTGTTTAGGTCGTGAGAGTTTTACCAAGAATTACAAAGCCAATTAATGTTATTTGTGGGAATTGTCATTTTTGGAAGCAAGGAAGAAATTATTACAGAGCAAGGAAATAATCTACTACTGGACTTTTGGATTTACTTCATACTATAGACACCTAAATTTGATGACCCTCATATGGTCAAATTTTCCCTTCGTATTCCTCTGTACTGTATCCCTCATCCACATTAATTTTAAAATAATTTATTATTTGATTAATATTGCCCTGTCGCCTAATGTCCCTAAGGCATTTAATAAATCAATTAAATACCTTACCCCCTTTCTTGTCTAAATTAAATAAATACCCCAATTTATTTAATTTAGTCACTTTATCCTTTTATGAATTAAATCAATTTTTAATTCAAATTCTTCTCTCTCCATATGTCACATTCTCCATAATCATCTCTAATCGAGGTTAATGTAATTAAGCTATGATTAGGATGTGCACACCCCTAATCATCATTAGGGTCACATCCTCCATAATCCCCCACTTGCCTCTAATTTTTCATTAATTTGTCTAATCATGCATTTGCACAACCTTAATCACTTAATTAGCTCAACCTAATCTCCATGCCATTTATGGCATGTTTCCTTAGTCAACTAGATTAAATGATTTATCTATTTGGAGAAGGCAACCCGTTCCCTATGGGAATTTTTAATAGGAATTCTGGAAATGCAAAATTATTATTACTGTTGTCTTAGTCCCACTGTTGATTTTCAGGGGAGATACAAAATCTTCAGATGCTAGAATAGAATTTGAAAGAATCTCTACAAAATACCCTTGGGAGGACTAAGACACCCTTACTATTGTCTTAATCCTGTTTGGAATTTTTGAAATCTCTAAGTGTGGTCCTGAGCTCCAAGGTCTGCACTTGCCTCTTCTCAAAACTGAGGTCCTAAATTTTCCAAATCTAGCCTGTAGGTGAGTTTGTGTGAAGATGTCAACTTTGTAATGCCACTTTGCAACTTTGCAATTTTTCACTTCAAATGATATTCAAGTCTTCACCCTAAATATACAATCATAAACATGCAAGAGGAGGAAAAATTGTTGATTGTTAGTGAATGGGGGTTTGCCTTGGTCAAACCCCTTATTGGTAATTAAACCTTGAAATGAAATAGAATAATGGAGGGAAATGATGAATGAACAACATGCAATGCTACAAATCACCAAACCCTTGTAATAAGGCCTACAAACTTGTGTGAAATGGCTGCAATGGATGTAGATCTTGAAATGCTTGAATGCTTGATAGATATGGACTTGAATTGCTTGCTTGAATGAAAATCGTACATTATAAATGTTAGCACAATAACACACATGATGCAAGAAGATCTTTGATATGATGCTTGAATCTTGATGATGGATCCAAATGCTTGGTGAACTGCTCTTGAATGCTCCTGTAAACTCCAATTTGTAATTAAGAATTCTATCACAAAAAAATTGATGTGAAATGAGTGAAGGAACCTTGTATTTATACTTATTCATGCTTAATATCCTGAAATTACACCACACCAAGCCGACATATGAATTCATTAATTAAAGGAGGCTAAATCTTTCCAGAATTTGAAATTAAATCCCAAAGATAAGCAAGGAGGACTAAGACACCTTAGGTGGCATCTTAGTCCCAAGGCTCAAATCTTGGGGCACAAACTCCAAAAAGGGACCTTCTTATACTAAAGTAGCCAACCACACAATCAAGAGGGGTTCAAATGAACAAATGCTAGTAAGATAGGATGACAATAATCAAGAGGAGTGATCAAGCCCCTAGGATTAAGATCCTATGAAAAACCAACATAGGAACAAAGGAACACACTTGTGGATGATATATGAAGCCATAACTAGATCGCAAGAATACACCATCAAAGATAGAAAAAGGAAGAAGGGAAAAGAAAAAGAAAAAGAAAAGGAAAGTGTTGCGGATCAAGCTTCGACTAGCCATCCAACACGTTGTGGACTGGGTATAGGATATTTGTCCAAAAGGGGTTTACAAGTGGATTTTGTTGTCCACTATGCAAACAAAACGCATGCTCACGAGGGCTAGTGAAGCTAGTTGTCCACTAGGTGAGCCCCAAGAGGTCCATATCAATGTCATACCCCATTGACTATGATAAGGAAAAAAAGAAAATGCAAACTCACAAGGGCTAGTGAAGCTAGGTGTTGACTAGGTGAGCCCCAGGAGGTCCATATCAAAGCCTAGTACATATTATGGTATCTTTGATTATCCAAGGTTTGATGGAACTAATTATGGTATCTAGAAAGTATTGATGAAAGAATATCTAGAGTATTACAGATATGATGTGAAAAATGCTTATAAGAATCCTTATACTCTTCCTGCTAATGGTTTGAGTACACCTAAAGAAATCAAAGCACATGAAGTGAATAATAAGGCGAAGTTCATCTTGAAGAATAATTTGGTACATTTCGAGTTGATTAAGGTTCAAAATTTGAAGACAACTAAGGAAGTTTGGGATGCTTTAGAAAGAGCACATGATGGTGATGAAAGAGTTAAAGAGGTGAAATTGTAGAATTTAGAAACATAGTTTGATCTTATACATATGTCCAAAGATGAAAATGTTAAAGATTACGTTCAAAGACTAGATGAGGTAGTGGTTGGAATGTGATAATTTGGCTACTATAGATGAAACCATAATTGTAAAGAAGATTATTAGAAATCTTCCTGATGCTTACAGTGAGAAGGTAAGTGCTATTGAGCAAACTATAGATTATAAGACTTGTACTAAGGATCTTCTATTAGGATTTTTGACATCTTATGAGGTGAGGAAGCCGAATCTAAGAAATGGAGGCAAATCAAAGACTAATTTTAAAGCTACAAAAGTTGAAGATTCAGATGAAGAAAATTTTGATGAAATAGAAGCTAAGTTTGTAAGAAGAATGAGAAAAGGCTCTAGTAATTATGAACATAAGTTTATTTTTAAATGCTTTAGTTCCACAGAGAAATAGGTCAAACTATAGACACCTAAATTTGACAACCCTCATATGGTCAAATTCGCCCTTCATATTCCTTTGTCCTGCATCCCTCATCCACATTAATTTTAAAATAATTTATTATTTGATTAATATTTCCCTATCGCCTAATGTCCCTAAGGCATTTAATAAATCAATTAAATACCTTACCCCCTTTCCTGTCTAAATTAAATAAATACCCCAATTTATTTAATTTAGTCACTTTATCCTTTTATGAATTAAATCAATTTTTAATTCAAATTCTTCTCTCTCCAAATGTCACATTCTCCATAATCCTCTCTAAACGAGCTTAATGTAATTAAGCTATGATTAGGATGTCCCCTAATCATCATTAGGGTCACATCCTCCATAATCCCCCACTTGCCTCTAATTTGTCATGAATTTGTCTAATCATGCATTTTCACAACCTTAATCACTTAATTAGCTCAACCTAATCTCCATGCCATTTATGGCATGTTTCCTAAGTCAACTAGATTAAATGATTTCTCTATTTGGAGAAGGCAACCCCTTCCCTATGGGAATTTTGAATTTACATTTATTTCCTCAATGCATTTTAAAGAATTTAAAATTATTTTTCCCATCCCCATGAGGATTTTTGAGGAATTTTTAATTCCTCGCATGTCCTCTCACCCACATGTGGAAAAATACCTCTTTTATGAGGAGATCTTGTCCAATCCCAAGGTACTATGGAGTACCTCCACATAATCTCCCTCTTTCCATCTCACCTGCCACATGTCAAGATGTGAGGGCTTGTGAGTTCTCAACTCACCGTAGCCCTTGATCTTGTCCATCTTGGCTCAATATGGGCCCTCCATTCATTTAGAGGCACTTCCCCTAAAAATGGTGGAATTTTCCCTCATTTGCATCCATCCATTCTAGCAACCAAGCATTCATACTTAGCAATATTGCACACTTAGCATCCAAATATCCTTCATTGTTGGAACATCTTTGCACTCTCATCTTGTATCTTTCACAATACCCACAATCCCCATTGCATCCATCAACATCTTAGCTACATTTTGCACTAGGTATCAAGCTATTTTTCCACCAAGGAGCACACATAACAAGCAATCAAAAGGGCCAACCAATTTATCAATCTAAACAAGGTAAAAAGTTCTAATTTCTTGTGTTTTTGTTCAGATTCAACTAGGCCAATCTTTAGTGTTTTGTTTGAGTTTTCTATCTCGCATTCCTATTGTTGTTTTACATTCCTAGGTTAGAATTCACGTGCACACATTTCTAGAATTCCCAATGGGACCCATGGCATGGGTCTACTTTGTTGTTTGTTGTTTTAAATCTTGCAGGTTTGGATTTTACACACAGGGGTGAATCTGCCCTTGAGGTGAAAATTTTCTAAGTTACAGAGGTAGATTTGTATCAGACACAGGCGAACTCGATCCTGCCCTTCCTTGAAGGTGGAAAATTTGCATATATATGTGAGATCGTTGGACACAGGGGTGGATACGAGGAGAACCACTAGAAATGGGTGACATTGCTAATTACAGAGGCGAGTTTGAAGCAGTTACAGAAGTGAGATCACATATCCCCTTCCATCTAATAGGCGATTGTGACTTCACCCATTCCCCCAAATAGGCAATCCTATCCTACAAACATGGGAAAACTTGCCTCACATAGAGGCGAATTGGTAATTATCCTGAATCTTAAATTTTATAATTTGAGCTAGAATTTCATTTCAGTTTCGGGTACTGACCAACTAACTTGTTCGTCAATGATTGTGGTATTTTACTAATGATTTGTCCAACATTGTACCATATTTGATGAAAAATAATGATTGAAACTACTAATCTATTTTCTATAAGATGATGGGTCAAACACCCATTAGTTAGCTATGTCTGTTGTTTTTCACACTAATTTAGGCACACGTAGTTTAATTAAAGGGTCAATTAACCTTGTTTGTTGTGCTTGGGAGAAAGTTTTGACATATCCACTCCCCTTGCACCTTTTGGTGATCTTGGGTAAGGAGAAATCACAACTTGTTCCAGTCCAGTCTAGTCTACCCAGGAAGTGCTTGTGCATCTAATCTCTCCCCTTGCGTTACGTGCGAGTCTAGGGACCAACCAAAGCATCTAGTATTTCCTTCCCTTAGTGGGACCTTCCTGGTATTTCATCACTCGGGGGATGATTCCAACCATGTTTTATCAACATGGTATATAAAGGGGGGAGAACTAAAGTTCCACCCCAATCCAGTCACGTCGTGTTTAGTGAAGCGTTGAAGCTACGGTGATACATAGATAAGATGTGCAGGGTTGGTCCATGTTTTTAGTACCTCATTGTCACTTTCAATCCACGCTTGTGACGAGCTAGTGTTCACGGTTGTGCCTCACATACCTAGTGTATATCGAGGATGCACAAGATAGCCTATATAGCCTAGATAAAGACTCATGTTTTAGTTGCAGCTTGGTGTAGTGCACGAGATACACACCGTACCCTAAAGTTACTCACTACATACTCCCTTGGGTTGAGATAGAAATCCTTGTGGTGGAATATGATAGTTTCCAAGAGAGAGCATGAAGGTGACCTCGTGGTGTTTGTTGATGGCCCTGTGCCACTGAGTCACTAGCTATCTGCCTTCACAGAAAAGGGTGATCCAAAGAACCACCCCAATATTATGGAGTATTAAACTTGGGTTTTCTACCCAAGGTTGTGAGCCTAAATCAAGTTTGTAAACACTTAACACTAATTCTAGGATTGTGCTACCTAGTGTGTCTTCTTTGTGTGATACCAATGCTTATCATTAGTCTGAGTCAGTCTAGCCTTTTTGTCTATTGTTTTCCATGTTTTCTATCCTTTACTGCAGTCTACCCCTTTCCCTTAGTGGTGAGTTTTCTTCTCACAGAGGCGAATTTGCATTGTGGACATGCAATTCTACCCTATAAAGGGGAAAATCCGTTCCTTAGTCTAGTCTAGGCCATCATTTAGGCAAGTTCATTCTTGTCAGGGGCAAATTTTCTTATGGGTTCCTTAGTTAGGCAATCTTGTGTCTGCTTGTTCCATATAGGCAAGTCTTCCCATCCCATACGTGGGTTTGCATCTAGTCCATACCTTCCAATTCCGCTCATTTTCCACTAGAATAGGCGATCCTATCAATTTCTTGGGTGAACTTGCTATCCATAGGGGTGATCCCACATCTCATATGAGTCTTCCCCATTCGTACATTCCCTAGAATAGGAAAACTTATTATCTGTAGGGGTGAATCAGTGTACGTCCATATCATTCCCGTGTATACAATTTAGCTCATAGGCGAATCCATTTTTCTGATAGGTGATCCCGTTGTAGGCATCTTTGTTTCTCATCCATACAATTGAAGAAATAGGCATGATTTTTATCCACCCGATAGGCTATTTTGTCTGTGTCCATACATTCCAAGATAGAGGTGATTCTTCTTTTCAAAATAGGTGATTATGTTTGTCATTTCAACCTATTTCCTTTGAGTCCCTTAAGATTTGGGCGATCCTACATCCCTGAATAGGAAATTTTGTGTCTCATATCTACCTGTTTCTTTTGAACAACCTGAGTCTTAGGCAATCCTAAATTGTAGAAGGGCGATCCTTCATCTAGATAGGAAATTTTTCTTGACACAGAGGTGATTTTCTTGACCCTAATATAGGCGAACCCATCACCTAGATGGGAAAATTTGTGCTACACAAAGACATATGCACTTCCCATACAAGACTCCTAAGAGTTAATCCGTTGGGCCACTGAAAGCCTATTATTTTCCAAGTCTGTTGTCATGATCAAATTTTTTTATCATCATCCATCCACTCGTAATCATCATTTCAGCCCGTCTGCATTTTTCAAAGGTCATTGATCCATTAATAAAATCATATAGGTGCATCTTAGAACAACCCTAGGTGGCATATTCATTATCGTTTCATTAATTCAAATCTCTTACATTCCATTTTAGGGGTTTTTATCTAGGTTGGCTTAGGTGTTTATTTCAGATCATCATTATTCCCACTTACTTAGGATTGTCATCTCTCCTTAGTCATTAATCATACATGACCCAATCAATCTACATCCATCTTGAGGTAGATTCAGTGTCGTAATCATCCTTTTCATAATCCAATTCAGTCATCAGCATCAAACATCATCTATTCAAGCCCCTGAACTTAGTTTAGAGTCAAATCACATCAGTCTGATCCAACCAATCATCCCATCCTATAAACTATCTAATCCATTCAATTGACCCAGTCGAGTCCAATTCAATCCAATCAGTCATCCAAATGATTTCATCCAATCAATCGATCCGTTAATCAATCCATCATCTAGTCCAATAAATCCTTTAATCATCACCTAGGTCATTCATCTAAGTGCATCCTAGAGCATAGTGTCATCATAGTCACTTGGTTGTTTTACATTTTCATGCCCATTACCCAATTGCAAGAAAAAAAGCTCATGGTAGAACAACAAGCCCAAGGTGCTCGGCCTCATATTCCTAAATATAATCAACCCACCAATGGTGGTTCATTGCAATCCAATACTAAAATCTACACTATGTCACCTCCTTCCTATGAGAGCATGGTCAACCAACCTGAGGTCACAATTGAAGAACATCTCAGTAATCCCACCAATGTCAAAATGATGGATCGTCTCCTTAACAAGCGTGGGGATAAAATCCTTGCCACATTACTCCTGAAAGGTATTAAGCCACCATCAAGGTTCGATTTATCCAAGTATGTCAATATCACATCTCTTGCACCCCTAGTGTCACAAGACCCTTAGAATTCATGGAACAATCTAGATAATTCATACATCCCTAAGGGTCCACCAAAACAGGGTTGGTATCAACCTGGGTTTGGAAATGTTGTACTCTATCAAGTAGTACCCCCTATACCACCTCCTCGAGTTCCCATTTTAGTCATGGGAGCATCGCCCAATCCTAACAATCCTTTTAGTCTTGGTATGTCACAGGGTCTTTTCAATCCACCAAGCATGAACATCCCACAAAGCTCAATCCCCATACTGTCTACACCACCTCTTATGCCTAACCAACCGGGTCAACCACCAATGAATACTGGGGGAAATCCTTTCATTGTACCACTTCTGCCTCCTGGATCTACACCTGCATCAAACTTACCACCACCTCCATTCACATCTCAGTAGCTACCCCAAAGCAAAATCCCGTCTTTACATCAACCACAAGGAAATCCACAACAACCACTGCAAGAAGCCTCGTCGCATCCTCGATAGCATATTTCCATCCCATCTCAACCACCTCACCAACAATCTCCACAACAAAATATCCAAATCCCATTACAACAACAACACCACCCCCACATCAGCTGTAGGGTAATTCGTCGAAACCTCCCCATCAATCACAAGGTCCCCCTAACCAATAAATATCATAACAAATCCCATCCTATCAACAACCACCATCTTACCAACAACCTCCTCAACATTCACAAATCTCAACACAACCACAATAATCCCACCAAAAAATGCTTGGAAACCTTGCTACTCAGTATCTATATCACCTACAAAGCACCTATTATGCGCACCCTGCTGCATCCAATCCAAAACCCAACTATTCTTACCACAGTCCTCAACAATTCCAGCAATATCCATCTTACACAAATCCCCAACAATTGCAATATAATCCTTATTACCAACAATCCAATCCACAACAACCTCCATATGCTTCCCAATAGCAAACTATTTACAATTATCAATCCAACCCATATTATTCCCAGCAACAACCATCATATCAGTAGGGTACCTCCACCTCATACTACCAAGTACCTCCATTGTATCAGCAAGGGGCCTCCACTTCGTATTATCAAAATATTCCATCATATCAACAGCCTTATGCCACCACCCAATCCATGTATCCCAATCAGTATTAGCAAACACCTTCATATCCACCTCTTCCATCATACGATCAAACCGTTTTAACACCATCTTCATCTTATCAACAATATGGTTCTTACAATCAGTCCAATCCATCTAATCCTCCTCCATCGACACCTATCAATAAGGAGTGGGAAGAGATAAAGCCACATTAAAATACTTTCAAGGAGGGACATCCAAAAAGTCTTTCAAATTCGAAGAGATTTGTTCCTATCCATTTGATCCTTTGATTTCACTTGTTCCTTTTTCTAAGTAGTTTGAAATGCCAAAGTTTGACGAGTATAAAGGAACCAAGGACCCAAGGAACCACCTGGAAGAATTTTACATGCATTTCCAAGAAGTCTTGCACAATGACAATTATCTCTTATGGCTATTCCCTAGGAGTCTAACGGGGATAGCTCTAGATTGGTTTATGGGTCTTCCAAAGGGGTCAATCTTTTCTTTTGTAGATATTTTAGAAAAAAATGTTGCACGCTTCTCCTTCAGCATGGAGAAGGATATTGATACCTTATATCTTCTAAAAGAAAAGCAATGTGAGGGAGAAACCTTCGTAAGCTACGTACAAAGGTGGCATGCCTTGGATAGTCGACTAAAATCTCATCTTGGTGAGAAGGAAATGGTGACCATATTTGTAGCAAACATCCATCCATACATGACACATAACCTTAATCTTCATTGTGTCACCTCCTTTTCAAAGGTCATAGAAGAGGGTACTACCATCAAGAGGGACCTTATTGCTAAAGGACAAATCAAAATCTATAACTCTGATAATGATAAGTCATCTGGAAATAAGTCCCATTATTGGAACAAAAAAAAAAATGTTGTCAATGATGGTGTCACTAACACCGAGCATGTCCAAGTAGCCAACACCTCACAAAGGCCACAATATGTCCCTCATCCACAATCAATTGCCAATGTCATATCTATACTACAGGGTGCACCCCAACCTCCTCAACAATTCAATCAAAATAATCAAGGGAACAATAAATGCTCATTTACTCCCTTAGGGGATTCTTTAGATTCCATTTTCAAGAGGCTCTTACAAGAAAGCTATCCAGTAACTTATCCTATGACTAATCCTTTTGACAAATCCAAATCCAAGCCAACTTGGTATAGGGAAAACAAGTATAGTGACTTTCATAAAATTAAAGGTCATTCCACTAACAAGTGTCAAGGACTTAAAATGTATATCCAAGATCTCATATATTGAGGAGATATAGTAGTGGACACTAATCAGGAGACATCACCCAATGCTTAGCTTTAAATATATCAAAACACTTTCCCTAAGCACAACTAGGGTTCCAGTACATCCAATGCTAATCTTGGGTCAAGCAACAATAATAACCAAAATAACAACAAGAATAATATCATGTATAAGAATGTACCCTACAACTATTATGGCATAGTTATGTGCATTCTCCAGGTAGAGCCTCATGTATCCATGATTCGTGTTAAAGGAAAAGACTCGCAATGTGTTGTTACAACTCGTTGCACCCACATATTTGTTCCTAGTCCTTCCATGTCATCCCAACCAGCTCTTGTGAGCTCCCAATATAATATTCTTGATCATTTGGGAAAGACTCCCACTCGAATATCCTTCTTGGATTTGTTTAAGTCTTCTCCTGTCATTAAGAAATCCTCACCAAAGATTTACAGGATACCCACATTCCTAATGATATAGATCCTACTATATTTCAAGCCTTAGTAGGACATCTATCATCCACATATCAACTGTGATTCAGTCAAAATGATATGCCATCCATCGATTCAAACCATAATCATCCCCTTCACATTGAGGTCCTCATAGCCCACCATAAAGTGAAAAGGGTCATGGTAGATAATGGCTCTAGCCTTAACCTCTGTACGCTAAAGTAGGTAGGGTACACCCACGCTGACTTGAGTAATCAACTATCACCATAAACCTTATGATAATGCAGAAAGAAACTTTGAAGGAATCATTTGTCTTTCTATTCAAGCTGGCCCCGTAGTGTAGTACACCACGTGCCATGTCCTTGATCTATACTTCCCATACAATCTCCTCCTTGGCTGCCCATGGATCCATGCCATGCAGGTCATTCCATCCACTTACCATCAATTCCTAAAGGTTCCTTTCAATGGGATGGAAGTAACCATACATGCTAATCCACAACCTTTTGAGTACTGTCATGCTTTAGAAGCTTCCTTCCCCCACTCCCACTACTGTCCAGGAGTTGAAGTGGGGGCACCTCAGGCATCATCTTCCAATCCATCATCCACCACATCATCCATTCCATCAACTAAATTTGAATCCACAATCACCAAGGTCCAGATCATAGATAAATGTTGTGGTGAGTACAAGATGTGCACCACTCTAAATGTGGAAACCATGCCTCTATCTCCTCATACCTATGTCCAACCTTCTTAGTTTTCACCAAAGGAAGAAGAGAAGACAATAACACTCAACTCTAAGGGCATGGGCTCTAACACCTTTTGATCCCTAGGAACACAACAAGATCAACCAGATGATGACATCAGTCAATGGATATACAGAGAAGAACTTGAACCTTCACCCCCTCTTATTGAGTACTTTCAAGAGACTTATCCTCATGCATCCAAGTTAGCTAAAAAATACAACTATCATGGGGGAGGCCTTGGTGTAGAAGAATAGGGAAGATTGCAGCCTATTGACATACCTATGCAACCTAGAAATTTGGGTTTAGGCTATGATAAAAATCAAAAGGGTCCCGCGCCATCAACTAGTACATCTAATAATGTCAATGCGGATAATGATTTCATTGAGGACATACTAGAGGAAGATACCGTCACACTCTCTTATGATGATGTAGATCTCCCAACCCTATTTGACTCAACATCCATCTTTACCATCAACCTTTCCCTTCGCCATCCTAACCTCATTGATTGGGACTTACGAAGTAGTGTACCTATCAATACCTTTCATTCAGTGGATACTTACGTGTATCTCATGGGATTGGGGGAAGATGAACACCGTAACCAAAAAATTAAAAAGAAGCAAAAAAAAAAAGGGTCATCTAGTGAAAACCTCTTTGAGGCACTTCCTGGCTCATCAAAAGTCAAAATAAAGGGTGTATCCAACAGTGAAAACCTTGATGAAGCGCTGGAGGATGGGGATGTTCATATTCCCCTTATAGGAGCTCACTTGTCTGAATGGTCTTCTATCCTAATCAAAGAGACACAAGAAGTCAATTTGGAAATAGAGAAAGACCCTAAGATCATATACGTAGTCAAATCATTGTCAAAGGAAGATCATTCTATCACAGTCAACCTATTAGAAGAGGGGATCATCAATTTTGCATGGACCTATTTAGACATGCTAGGATTAGATCCCGCACTAGTTGTACACCATTTGGATGTTCATCTAGACGGTAAACCTGTTAAACAAAAGCTATGAAAAATCCATCCCCAAGTGGCTTTGCTCGTCAAGAAAGAATTAGAGAAACTGTTAGAAGTTGGGTTCATAAGACCTATTGATTATTCTGACTGGATATCCAATATAGTGCCTGTCGCCAAGCCAAATGGGAAAATTAGAATCTATACAATTTTTTTAGGATCTTAACAAAGATTTTCCTAAGGATGATTTCCCACTTCCAAATATTGACATGTTAGTCGATCTCATAGCAGCGCATGAAATGCTATCCCTCATGGATGGATTTTCCAACTATAACCAAATCATAATTGCACTAGAAGATCAGCATAAAAATGTCTTCACTAACCCTTGGGGCACCTTCTGCTATCATGTTATTCCCTTTGGACTCAAAAATGGGGGGGGCAACCTATCAGCATGCTATGACAGTTATCTTGCATGACCTCATCCATATCATAATGAAAGATTATGTCGATGACTCATTGGGGAAGTCTAAAACTAGAGAAGATTATCCTATGATCTTAAAGAAAATCTTTGAGCCGTTAGAGCACTACAAGCTATTTGTAAATCTAAAAACATGTGTATTCAGAGTTACATCTAGAAAGTTGTTGGGCTTCATAGTCTCCAAAAGGGGTATTGAGGTAGATCCAACAATGGTCAAATCAATGATGGATATTCCCACACCGTGTAATCTAAAGCAATTAAGGAGCCTGCAAGGAAAGTTATAGTCCATCAGACGCTTCATAGCTTAGCTAGCTGACAAGTGTCAATCATTCACCCACCTACTGCATAAAGACATCGCTTACAAGTGGGAATCAGAGTGTCAGGAAGGCTTTGACAAGATTAAGGAATACTTGGCTCATCTACCCATTTTAATTCCTCCTATTATGATAAAACCACTCATTTTGTAAATCTCAACTACATCGGTTGAACTGGGGGATTTATTAGCGCAACATGATGAGTCCTCTAAAGAGCCTGTAATCTATTACATTAGCTGAACATTGGTGGGGTATGAACTCAACTATTCCCCAATGGAAAAATATTGCCTAGTAGTGGTCTTCAATTCACAAAAGCTCTGTCATTACATGCTCAGTCACCCCATCAAGCTAATATCAAAATTTTATCCACTTAAGTATCTATTGTCTAGAACTTCTTTAATTGGTCGTATGGCCAAGTGGGTCATGCTACTAAGTGAGTTCAACATAGAGTACATGGACCATAAGGAAATCAAGGGATAGATAATAGTAGATCAGTTGGTCGATGCTCCTTTGGTCGACTCATATCTGTTAGTAGTCAATTTTCCTGATGAAGAGGTCTTTACAATTACACAAAAAAATACATGGAAGCTCTACTTTGATGGGTCATACACGCATTATGGAGCTAGTGTGGTTGTCTTATTTGTCACCCCTCAAGGTGATTATATCCCAAAGTCATTCAAATTAACATTTCCATGCACAAACAATATTGTTGAGTATGAAGCTCTTATCACTGGCCTTAGAATCGCCATCTAATGGAACATAACCCATCTACGAGTCTTTGGCGATTCCCAATTGCTTATAAAATAGGTCAAAGACAAAGGATGACAAGTTGTTACCTTAAAAATGTATGGTGGATGACTTCAAAAAGTATTTCAACTTCATCTAGTTTGAACAAATCCACATAGTCTAGAACAAGGAAGTAGATGCTATGGCTACAATTAGTTCCCTCGTTGACATGCCGAAAGATCAAATAGACTGTGAGTTCCTTGTTGAACAACTTCTAATCCCAACATATGATGTCCCTGATAATGAGATGGTGTGAAATATCATATCTCTTAACTCAACCTGGTACCATGACATTTACACCTATATCCATGATAACATCCTACCACCTGACCTCACTTGCAATCAAAATAAATTGTTTATCCAATGAACTTCCCGCTATACCATTATAATGGCATGGCCTTAGCAAAAAGGATTCTTAGAGCTGATTATTATTGGCCTAATATGGAGAATGACTCTTGTGAGTTCATGAAGAAATGTCTACCTTGTTAGCAACATGTAGATTTGATCCATGCTCCTGCACAAGACTTATATCCCATCATAGCACCATGGCCCTTTTCCTAATGGGATTTTGACATGATCAACAATATTTACCCTCCATCCTCTGATGACCATACATTGATCATCACAACCACTGAATACTTTACTAAAAGGGTGGAAGCAATTCTACTTTCCCAAATCACAGGCATTTAGATCTCCAAATTCATCCTTTTCCATATTCTCTGTTGATATGGAATCCCTTCCACCATCATCACCGACAATGGAAATCCCTTCAAAAATTAGTTTATGAAACACCGCTGCAAGACATACCATATCCAACATCGTTGGTCTACCCCCTATTACCCACAAGGTAATGGTCAAGAGGAGGAAACCAACAAGACCCTCATCAAGATCCTTAAAAAGTTGGTCAATAATACTGGTCGAGATTGGAACCTTCATCTCCATCTCACCCTTTGGGCATACCGTACATCCATGTGCACTCCCACTGGTGCCACCCCATACTCTCTTGTATATGGTGTCGATGCAATCTTGTCGATCGAAGTTGAGATCCCATCTCTTCAAATATCTACGAAGAACCTCATCAGTGATGAAGATACTTGGGTTGCACACTTAAGTCAGCCAGAACTCCTAGATGAAAAGTGTATCAAGGCCTACAATCACCTTCAAGCATACCAACATCATCTTAGGAGGAGCTACAATAGAAGGTTCATCCTTGTCAATTCAAAGTTGGCGATTTGGTCTTGAAATAAAATCATTGCACCCAACAAGACATGGAAAAGAAAGGAAAGTTTAAGCCAAATTGGTTGGGTCCTGATGTTGCCATAGAAAAATATGGTTTTGGGGCATATAGGCTTGCAACACCTAAAGGAGAGCCCTTGGAAGAGCCTATCAACATCATGCACTTCAAAAGGTTTTACACTTGAGTTAGCTAGGTTATCCTACCTAGAAAATTTGAAAAATACAAAATATTCAAAAATTCAAAACATCAAAAAATAGTAAAGAGAAATAATTCATCCTATAGTGAAAACCACCCTTGGTGGCACCTTGGATAAGTATGTTTGGTGAAAACTTGGCAACAAGTGCCATTCGTAGAGGGCTCAATCATTATCTACCTTGTGTTCTAGTTACTTTATGCTTCCATCCATCCTATCCTCACATTCTATTCTCACATCCTATCAATCTAGTCATTCCATCCACATCCACTTATTCGTCGCTTGGTATATTTTGGTTAAGCATTGGACAATTCAAATCGGCTATCCACAATCTTGAGCTTTTATCCTAAATTTGAGCCTCTTGTTGGTCTCATTTTTTTGGTCTCCTGTCCTCATCTAGGGTTGTTCATCATGTCATTCATCATTAGGGCTCATCTCATCTTTTGTCCATTTTGTTGAACTATGTTGCCCCTATTCTTTCAAGTAGACAAGGTCGATCATTTGATTAGCCCCAGGGAATTTTTCCATCCTTTCTTTGTCATCCATCAAGGTCTCTATTGTCCTCTTTCCATTTTTATCCATGGTCACTCATCAGTCTTTTATCCAACTACGAGGGCTCTACACTTTCACGTAGGCAAGGCTAATCTTTGATCAGCCCCCAAGCCCCTAGGTCTTTAGGGTGTGTTTTGTTGTCTTGTTGTGTTGTCAAGTATGTCCCTACCTAGCTGGTTCCTACCAAAAAAAATCCATTAGTATCTTGAGGTCCAATTGGTTTCAAGTATCTTGAGTAATGTCGATCACCTAATCTATCCTCCATCTTTGTTCTTAACAGGATGTATCCTTCCTAATTAGGCTACATCAATCCCATCAACCCTTTTGATCCTATGGCAAAGGACATTTGAAATTTATTGTGATCTTTTGATGCTTTTGGAATTTTGGTTATCATTTGAGCTTCCTAATATATCTTGTCAGGGTAACCATGATCCATCATATCATGGCACACTTTGACTGGTAAAAATAGGGGCATATCTTAATCTTTTGTTTGTTTGTTTCTTGTTGGTTGTCCTGCATAGTACCCACCAAGAATCCTATGGTCTTGAGTTACGCTGGCGAATCCTTTATGCTTGTGGATATCTCAATACCCTGCCTGACCAAGGCCCTTGTGGCTTTGGGGTGTTGGGATAGCCTCCTTGTTTGTTGTGTTTGTTTTATGCATTTAACAATAATCTTCCTTGGTTCCCCATACCCTAGCATGTCATCTCTTATGCTATATCAGAAATCAATGCTCTTAAAATTGCAAAATAGCATTAGGATTGTATTTCATCTATCATCCCATTACATTTATCCCCCATCCATTTCTTCTTGTGTCATAGAAAAATGGCCCCTTGTCATTTTCATGGTCTTTTAGGTCTTTCTTCACGATGCTTGGTCCATTTTGCTTTGAATTTAATGTTGCAATGTGGCTTAAATATTCACATTAGGTCCTTAAAATTTAAATTGTGGCGTCTTGTGAGGGTGTTGTGAGGTGTTGTAAAACATTTCTACACTTTTCTAGACTCTATTTATTATAATTCACCTAAAAATCACCTTTTCATCACTTATTAAGTCCTATTTTGAAGTGTTGTAAAGTCTTGTAACAAGATTTCATGATTTTCTAAGCTTAATTTCACTATTTACATGTTTCTTATGCTTTATTTGACCCCTTTATGCCCTTATAAGGCTTAATTAAGTGTGTTTTTGAATGTAAACTTGACAAACAACTTTAAATGCAAGATAATTCCCGACAACCACTTTCAAGTCCAAGGTGGGACCCATTCGCCATGGGTGGCGAATGAGTCCCTCTTGGCTCAAAATTTAAAATATTTAAATTTTTCTTTTGGGTTTTTATTTAAGATCACCTTATGTCGGCCTGTGAAGAGGTATCTTTGGGTTACTAAGGCACAAGTGTGTATAAATAAGTGTTTTTACATCCATTTTATTCCCTATTCATCAAGTTTACTTATTCACTCATTCATTCAAGCATTCAAGCACTTTGCATCATTCAATCAAGCATCAATCAAGAATATTGGAGTAGCCATTGATATATCTTCATATTTTCTTCAACAATGTTGGTGAGTTTAGGACATTTGCTTGTTGTTTATTTTTCTTTCCTTGTTCATTTATTCCATTTCTTCTTTGAGGGTTTGATTACCAAAGTGGGATTTGACCAAGGAAAATCCCTATAACCTAGCGCTTAACCAATTTTCCCCTTTTGCATGTGTGTTTGCAGACTTGTGTATGCAGATTTATCAAGCAATTAGGTGTTAAAAGGTGGTCAACAAGTCAACAAAGTGTTTCAAGTCAACTACAACCTATTTCAAGCTTGGAGACAACCTACAGTCCTTTTTCTGCAGATTTGACTCGTTCAAACTGACAAGCAAACAACCTTAGATTTGGTGCTATAGAATTGGTCCTTGATTTCAAAGAATTTTGGGAGACTACTGATTCACTATCAGTAGTGAATGATTCCCAACTTAAGGTTGAAAATCCATATTTTGTCAGATTCTAGATCCTAACACTCAGAAACTAGTTTCCAAAAGTTTTCATCAGAAGCAAGACTGATTCACCATCAGTGGTGAATGAGTCCCACTAGTGATTTTTAGTGATATTTTTCAGCATTTAGGACACTCCAGATTCTTCATTCTCTTCCTAGGTGCACTGTGATTCAACCTCCTTCATTTATGTTGTGCATTTATTTATACATTAGTTCATGCTTGCATATCAGATTGTGTTTTCAAACATCAATTGTTTCTTAGGTTTTGTATTCATAATCAGTCAAAAAGTTCATTTAATTGCATTTAGATCATCTCATTTAGCCTTAATAACATCATACACATCTTAATTTGAGTGAACCACATTGATTTTTTGTGAGGTTTATCTGTCTCCTTTTAGGCGAAACATCCTAAGAGTGCAAGAGTAGCCTATAAGCCTCACACCCAAAAATCTATGGTTCATTTTTGTGAACTTGCATATTGAACATCATATCATTCTAATTTGCATTTATATTTGCATCCTAGGACTTAATTGCATTATCTTTTGCATTATTTTTGCATCCTAGGGTTTCTTAAAATTGCATTAGTGAAAGACTCATTTAGACTTCATTTTTGCATAACATATCATTGAAAAAACTAATAAATTACATCTAAATCCTTCCTTGGCATCTAAAAAGCATTAACACTTTTAGTTTTATGAAAAACACAAAAAAGTATCACACTTGGACTCATTTGTCACCTTGGGAAAAATTGTCCACTTGCACATTTCATACTACATTTTCAAGCATTTTCTGGGTAATTACTGCATTTATGTTCTCTGTTGTTATTTCTCTATTTTAGTTTGTAGAATTCTTTTTATTTGCATTTTTCACTCCTAGATTACATTGCATTTTCATTTACCCCACCTTTTGTGGTACTTGCATGAGTGTTTGGTGCCCCATTTATAATACTTTAGTGAGATGAAGTTATAGATTCATTGATTCCCATGATAACACTTTTGTTGTGGAACTTGGGATCTCAAGAGCTCATACTCCTAGTATGGAAAATGGTGCATTAGGCATGGACAATACCACTACTATTCCTTCCTCTTTCCATCCAATGAATGTTGACACAAAAAAAATATATTCCATAAGAAAAATTCATTAGTATTCATGAGGATTTTTCACATTTACAACAAGACTTATCCCTTGAAAACATTTCCACCACTTCCATCCTTGCAATAGAAAACCTTCATCATTTGATTGAAAGTGATGATGGCTTACAAGTTATGAAAATATTTGTTGATATATACAATAAACATGTTCCTTCTATTTCCCAGTCAGCTAACATTGTTGTAAGCCAAGGAGGACCTCACAATCCTCCTCCTTCAACCATAGCATCCATACCAACTTATACCACTCCTCAGGTTACAACAACTATGCAACAGGTTAGTCATGTGGCTCCTTCTTTCACAATTCCAACTAGAATTCCTAGTTCTTTTGTGGCATCACATTTTCCTTCTTCCACCTTCACCCCTCTTAGTGTCCCTTTCACTTCCCCTAACATTACCTACACTCCATCACAATTTTCCCTTCCACCTCATACCACTTACACCGATCCCATCATTACACAATTCTTTAACATAGTTTCATCCATGCAACAACAAATCTCCACCATTAGCCAAAGCCAAAATACTCCACCCACATATCATGTTCGTAGTAGCCCATTATCCTTAGAGATATTACACACACAGATGCCACAACGAATTGAAATGCCTAGGTTTGAGAAATGCGAAGGTAAAGGAGACCCTACTAATCATGTCAATGCTTATACAGCCTTGTGTAGTGACTTTGTCCTCGATGATAAGTTGTTAGCCAAACTTTTCCCTAGGACCTTGAAAGACACAACATTGGAGTGGTTTTCAAACTTACCCAACCATTCAATCTGATCGTTCAATGAACTTGTGGATGCCTTCACAATTCATTTCCAAGTTCATATGACTCCTAAAAATACAATGGCTGATTTAATGTGATGTAGAAAAAACATCAATGAAAAAGTAACTAATTTCATTTCACGGTATCAGTCATTGTATGGTCAAATTGATGTCAAGATCCTTGATTCACATCTGCAGAAGATGTTTATCAAAAAATTGCACACTCACCTTCAAGATAAATTGACTATGATGAAATTCCCTTTGATTATGCATTTATACATGAACCTTTGTGATTATCACAACTCAGTTTCTAGTCGTGATTCAAATTTCACTTCTAACGTGCAAAACTTTAGAAAACCAAACAAAGGCTTTTTACAGTTCAATATGCCTTCTCCGCAACCAACCCAACTTTTTCATAGTCAAGTGGCAGTTGTTAAAGTAGCGGTGCCCTTTACGTATGGGGACTCGAAGAGACAATTTACTTCCTTACCTGATACTCTTCATAATACAATGAACCAATTGCTGCAACAACAAATGATCACTTTTCCTACCATTAAACCAATTGATACCACCAAGCCTTTACCACCCACCTTTAAACCTAATGCTTATTGTCATTTTCATCACCAAAATGGACATGACACCGAACAATGTAAGCCTCTCAAATACTTAGTTCAAGACCTCATTGATTCTGGTCATTTGTCCATTGCGAGTGTCAATGATCAAGGAAATAAATCTGTTGCACCTCCTAATGAGAATTTACAATTTTTTACCAACCCTATGCCTAAACACAATATTTCATTTGTCAAGGCTAGTGAACCTTCAAATACTGATGTAATGAATGTTGATACAAATAATGAACAACATGATCTTACTCCAAATGTTACCCAAATTAATCCTATGGATGAACTTGTGGGTATGATAGACATTGTCCCTCGTAAGGGCCCAACCAACAAATCTCTTGATATTACTTTTTCTTCTCATGATATACTTAAAAAGCTTCCTGACGGTCCTCTTTACATAGCCGTAGAATCTATGATAAGCCCACCAATGGGATATTAATAGATCTCGCATGTGGCAAGAATGTGATCGTGAAAGAGTTTTTAGTATTACACGATCTTTATCAAGATGACTATAACAAACCAATTGCATGGATTAAAACACACACTGGTTTTGCATGTCCTCCTATTGGATTGATTGTACTCCCATTACAAATAGGACCTAAAACTTTGGAGGTAACATTTTCTATCATTCCACAATCAGACCAATTTCATCTACAGTTGGCTCATCCTTGGCTCTGCTCGATGAAAGCAGTTTCGTCAATTGTTCACAAATGTTTGAAGTTTGCACATGGAAATGAAATATTTACCATACACCATAGTGGCTTTAATCCATTATCCTCTAAAGCTATTTTTTCCTTGGAAGCCTTTTGGCCTAAACCTATGGAACCTATCACCCCTCGAAAGAACTTCTTTTTCATAACCTATCAAAAGTTCAAAGCCAAACACATAGCCAAATTGTCTCTTTGTAACATGTCCTCATCCACTTCCACTCCTCCTATCCTAGATGAAACCATGCTTAATCCTGAGTCCAAAATTGAACAAACAATACAACCTCGTGAGCAACCTACCATAGACACTTCCCCTCCATCGTTTAAACGACCAAGAGAAAATGAAACCAACCCCATCATGACTCTTCGCATTAGGAAAGTGTATAAAGCTAAAGATAAAGTGATTGACCCATCTTCTTCGGTTTCTTCCATTCTTCCCCCTTTGGAAGAAAAGGAACCTATGATGGATCAACTCGCTCTAACACCTCAACAACTTCAAAATTAAAAAAACAAAACTACAGTGCTATGGAGCCTAGGCGTCGTCATCATTTCCTTGCTCATCAATCTCGAATGGAAGAAAACAAAGAAAACCAACCTCTGCCTTTGACAGAAGCATTAGATGATCACCCTCTTCCTCCTAACCCACCACAATATAACACATTCTAGTCCTCACAACAAAATGAACCGATCCAACAATCACAACTTTTGATACATCCTTCCTTGGAAATAAAACTTCATCCTCATATCATAATCAATCTTGATGATGATGATGAGGAAATCACAAAAATA
Source organism: Sequoia sempervirens (assembly GCA_007258455.2). NCBI lineage: Eukaryota > Viridiplantae > Streptophyta > Pinopsida > Cupressales > Cupressaceae > Sequoia > Sequoia sempervirens. The sequence goes on from VDFB02284728.1 coordinate 31,131, forward strand.
GATGAAGAAGTGCATAACAATGTAAACTCTTTATTTTCATCTACCATGAGCTTAAATGATAAACCTTCTACACCAAATGAAGAACCTGGTACATCTCCTAGTTTGGCATTTGCAATTCTTCCTTTGGACAGTCAACCGCCCTCACAACACACTCAACATGATTGGGAGGTGGATGACTTGTTGGATGGTTGACTTGCATTTTCCTTACTAGCCTTTCATATTCCTTTTTCTTTTTTCTTTGATTTTATGTGTGTTTTATGTTCCCTTGTAACATGTGTTTGATGTTCTCTCTCTTTGTACACTTCTTCTATTTTTACCTCTATTCTTCTATATGTTGTGCATTTCCTTTTTAGCTTTTGTTTTTTATTTTCCTTTTGGGGATGACACAAAGCATAGAGACACCCTATGTCTCTTCCATGTTGACCCAAAAGGTCCTTTTCTTTTGTTCCTTATGTTTTTTTTTCCTTTTGGGGATGACGCAAAGCATAGAGATGCCCTATGTCTCTTCCATGTTGACCCAAAAAGTCCTTTTCTTTTATTCCTTTTGTTTTGTGTTTTCCTTTTTTGGATGACGCAAAGTGTAGAGACGCCCTATGTCTCTTCCATGTTCACCTAAAAGGTCCTTTTCTTTTGTTCCTTTTATTTTGTGTTTTCCTTTTTAGGATGACAAAAAGCATAGAGACGCCCTATGTCTCTTCCATCTTGACCCAAAAGCTCCTTTTGTTTTGTGTTTTCCTTTTGGGGATGACACAAAGCGTAGAGATGCCCTATGTCTCTTCCATGTTGACCCAAAAATTCCTTTTCTTTTATTCCTTTCATTTTTTGTTTTCCTTTTTGGGATGACGCAAAGTGTAGAGACACCCTATGTCTCTTCCATGTTCACCCAAAAGGTCCTTTTCTTTTGCTGCTTTTGTTTTGTGTTTTCCTTTTGGGGATGACACAAAGCATAGAGATGCCCTATGTCTCTTCCATGTAGACCCAAAAGGTCCTTTTCTTTTGTTCCTTTTGTTTTTTGTTCTCCTTTTAGGGATGACACAAGGCATTGAGAACGAAATGTCTCCTTCATGTTGACCCAAAATATTTCTCTTTTTGCCTTTTCAATTTTTTTCTTGTCGCTTGTGTTTTCCTTTTGGGGACAATGCACAACATTGAGACCGCAATGTCTCTTCCATTTTGACCCAAAAAAGATTTTGTTTTACTTTTTTTTTTCACTCCCTTTGTCTCATTCTTCTAGTTCTATGTGCTTTGGGGATGATGATAGTTCTGATCTCTTTCATAAAAACATTGCAGCAACAAACATACTGACCCCAAATCCATAGATCACTTATGTGTTTGGTGTGTTCCTTTCTAGGGGGCAACTCCCTTTTCTTTTGTTCTCTTTTTCGTTTACATGAAGTAGCCTAACAAAGAAACATATGACTTGGCATAGGGACTTTCCAAGTTGGCTCTCATGTCTTATTTTATTTTTGCATTTTTCCTTTGCTACTTTAAAGTAATTGCTCACAGAACGGTGTGTAGCAATTCCTTTAAAGTGGGGGGCATACATTGGCATCATTTCATTTGCATTTTTGGATCTTAGTGCAGCCTTGTCACTTCATATGATGCGTTCGTCACTTTGTGGATGACATTGGGTGTGATGTCCTTCATAAGTGTGATCTAACTTAGCATATTACATTCCTCTTAGTGGTCTGATGTGACACTATGCATCCCTTAAGTTGTGAGTATTTTATTCTTTGATTGGTCCTCTCTTGGAGACATTAGACACAATGTTCCCTAAGTGACAAACATTACATGAACTTAACAAGACTCCTTTGAACATCTTTTACATTTTACATTTTACATTTTTTGCATTTTTGTATTTTTGCCACCTTGCATAACGCAACTTGCATGCATGTGGTACCTTGCTCTTTGTTCATGGGTTCTAAGCATACAAAGCTCTGCTTGTCTCATGAAGCATGAACATATATTTTTCTCTTGTGGCACCTTGTTAAAGTTATCAGGAGGTATAACTTTGATATGGTTGAGCGGGAAGCTCATTCAACAACATGACTTTCCCAATAGCCACCTTTGTGTTTGTGAGTGCATACCAACTAGTGTATGTATCTTACCTTTTTGGTTTTCTCACCGAGCAGACCACCACGAGTTATATCGCCCCAAAGTGAGTATGCATTCTCCTTTTCTCAAAAATAGCCTAGATCTAAACCACATCTAGTTGGATAAATGATCAAAGCTCAATCCAATTCTCCCTTTTATTTTCTTTCATTTCAACACTTGCATTCCTTTGTTCTTATGTCTATTTTTCCATGGGATCTTCATCCTAGGGGGTTTGATCATCCCTCTTAATCGTTGTTATTCCATCTTGCTAACATAAGTGCATTAGGACCTTTCTCTCAATATGCATGGCTACTTTAGTGTGAGTTTGAAGCAAGTTCATCCTCTCACTAAAGTGGGGGGAAAATGTGCCATAGAAAAATGGCCCCTTATCATTTTCATGGTCTTTTAGGTCTTTCTTCATGATGCTTGGTCCATTTTTCTTTGATTTAATGTTTCAATGTGGCTTAAACATTCACATTAGGTCCTTCAAATTTAAATTATTGCATCTTGTGAAGGCGTTGTGAGGTGTTGTAAAACAATTCTACACTTTTCTAGACTCTATTCATTACAATTCACCTAAAAATCACCTTTTCATCACTTATTAAGTCCTATTTTGAAGTGTTGTAAAGTCTTGTAACAAGATTTCACAATTTTCTAAGCTTAATTTCACTATTTACACCTTTCTTATGCTTTATTTGACTCCTTTATGCCCTTATAACTTAATTAAGTGTGTTTTTTAATGTAAACCTGAAAAACAACATTAAATGCAAGATAATTCCCGACACCCACTTTCAAGTCCAAGGTGCGACCTGTTGATGGTTTGGATGAGCACAAAAACAGTTAAGCAGAATATTACTATTTTTCTCTCCTGAAAGAGAAAGAATAACAAATGGATATCTAACTCCCAAGGTCTTTGTAATCAGTTCTCGACTGTGTTGTTTTCACTCAATGGTTGATGTGAACTATAATGTTCAAGGGGCCTGCTCATGTTGAGCTTTTGGATTGTTCTAAGATCAAGCATAAATTCAAACCTACTTTGACTAGGGTTTTTAAAGAAACATAAAAAGATAGATCAAAGCTTTGGAACCGAAGAGAATGATAATTCATCCAACTTAACTAGACTTGTTACCTTTCAAGGAATTGTTAACTAAAATTGCAGAACAAAATTAACTTGTGATTAACACACAGTTTCATTCATTCACAATGCTAACTTCAACAACATATTTTAAATCACCATTCAAACACAACATAAAATAAGATTTCATTCCTTGAAAGCTTCTCAAATCAAATGATTAATCCAAGATAAATACAATTCTGGAACACAACATGAAGTAGATTTAAATCTAGTTGCTTCTACTATTAATGAAACAGATAAGCAACATTTACAAATCTAGCACAATCACCAGTGTACAAGAAACCTATGTCTTCAGATTATTCCCATTTATACTAAGAAAACTTGAAAGATACATCATTGCCTTCTGTCGAATCTAACTCCTATTCTATTGCTCCTCTTAAGTTTCTCTACTGCTACTGGTTTCTGAAAAATCTCTCCCTATCTTTTCTAAAACTTGTACCCCCACTAAAAGAGGAAAAAATGCCATATATACAAAACGTGCCAAAAAAGAATGCACTAGCCCCCTTTTTTTAGGGTTTACAAAATATTAGTTGGTTATAGGAGGGTTGACCCTCAGATCTTTTTGGAATGAATTTAATGCATTCAATGTCCATCCTCGTTGTCCATGTTGGTGAAGGATCGCCCTCAAGAGAAGCCTTCAGATCTTTTGAAATAATCGCATTAACTTTTGGCCTCTGTGTCCACCCTCAAACTTCCATCAAAATCTCTTTGAATGCCCTAGAGTATAGCCATAAATGGAGATCTACCTTTTTCCAGTAGAGATCCCAGCTGTCACTGAGACTGGTGGCCTTTTCTTCCTTTAGGCTTTCTTGTGCTCAGGATCTTTTTGCAAGTTGACCATCTTCTGGAAGTAGCATCAAATTTTCCCATTGGATCTCCACACCATTGTTCATTGAGTTGCTCCATCACTTTTGATATCAGAGGAGATCCATGTCGTTTACATTCTGCTAATTTCCTTCACAGGGCAGTCAATCAGTCAAATGGCCAATGGTTCACCTTTAGTTCTCTCTGATTAGTTGAATATATGCCACACAAGATTCCTAGGCGGTCAAAGGTCATTCAAATAGAATCACATGTCGGTGAGACATTGGTTGTGTCTCCCCAATGCGATTATACCTCATAGCAACTATCGACATAACATACGATGATTGACAAGACTTCATAGAAAGCAGCCAGAGTCATATCAATATCCATAGTGGTCACCGAGACAATCGCTATCGGTCAGAGGTCATAGCGAGTTCCCATCGGTCACACTAATATCCCTTTTCCATTGGAAAATCCATCACTATTGGCAAGACTCCCCATTGTCGGCAAGACTTCTTTTCGAATGCAAACTCTCGATGATGAGTCCTACCGCAGCCACATATCTATCGGCGAGACTCTATTCTCTTTGCAAGACCTCATATCGAGCCCTTCATGTTACACCAAAGGTACAAAACATGTCGGCGAGAATACCACCAATCGGTGAGATATTACACCAAGCTCCTCCATTCTCCCAGACCTCATTTTAGTTCGGCAAGACCCTACTTGGTGGGCGAGACCTTTTCCCAAGCTCAAAACACTACGCCGAAGGGAGAATCCCTTGGCGTGACTAACAACCATCGGCGAGACATCTCCCCGATGACACCTCTTTTCGCCGAGACCTCACCTCTTCAGCTAGACCTTATGTCAAAGGCATAACCTTTCACCGAGATAGTATCAAGTCGGCAAGACCTTTCATCGAAGCCACCTTGTTTCGGCAAGAGCTCATATTAGTCAGGAAGACTTCTCCTTGTCGGCCAAACATTACGACAAACTCAAACCTTTCACTGAGATATTCATCAGTCAGCAAGATGTCATCCTGAAGGAAATCTCTCTCAACGAGACCTCACCGTGTCGGTAGGACATCTCCCCGATGTGATTGTTTTTTGGCAAGAGCTCATTCTGGGTCCACCACTCCATGTCAGTGAGACCCCATCGCGTCAAAAAGACACTACACTAGACCCTTCATCCTTTGGCGAGCTAAGACCATTTCGGGGAGACTTGGCTTGGTCAGCGAGACATTACCCCGAAGGCATAACCTTCGACAAGACATGCAGCAGTCGGCGGGACTTCTCCATGATAACATCCCTTTTCACCGAGACCTCACCCATTTGGCGAGACGTTACCCTGAAGCTGGGCCCTTTCGCCGAGACCAACAACCATCGGCAAGACCTTATGCCGAAGGCATAACCTTTCGACGAGACCTTCATCGGTCGGTAGGACCTCTCTCCGAGTGCAAATCTTTTAGTGACGCTAACCTTGTGTGCAACAGTCGGTGAAACTTCAGCATGTCAGGGAGACATATAAAAACCCACGACGATCAAAATTTATGGCCGATCGGTATATTTCAAATGAATAGAATGCACTACTAATTAGCAAGACAACATGAGGGTCTCGGCGACTTTCTTCTTGAGGAGTTTTATGCCAAATTTGACTGAGGCAGACTTTCCAACTGAGTTCCTTCAGAAACATCATTAGGTGCATGATTTAATCTTGCAAAACAAGGTCTCCATTAGTCCTTAGAAGCATATAAAATATATCATTTTTCATCATGCCTTCAATTTTAACAAAAAGAAACCCCACTCTGGCTGAGGCAAAACCAAAATCTAATAGAACAAAAGACAAACTCAAGAGGAAAACAAAAGAACTCCTAAGACCAAACCAAACAACCAAAGGCAAAGAAAACAAAAGAAAAAAGGGGGGACCCATTTTGTTCCAGAATAAAATGGAGTGCTTATGCAAGGCATAACAAGACCCATTCGCCATGGTTGGCGAATGAGTCCCTCTTGGCTCAAAATTCAAAATCTTTCAAATTTTCTTTTGAGTTTTTATTTAAAATCACCTTATGTCGGCCTGTGATGAGGTATCTTTAGGTTACTAAGGCACAAGTGTGTATAAATAAGTGTTTTTACATCCATTTTATTCCCCATTCATTCAAATTCACTTATTCACTCATTCATTCAAGCATTCAAACACTTTGCATCATTCAATCAAGTATCTTGGAGTAACCATTGATATATCTTCAGATTTTCTTCAAAAAGGTTGATGAATTTAGGAAATTTGCATGTTGTTTATTCATCTTTCCTTGTTCATTCCATTTCTTCATTAAGGGTTTTTTACCAAATTTGGGATTTGACCAAGGAAAATCCCTATGACCTAACCCTTAACTATTTTTCCCCTTTTGCATGTGTGTTTGTAGACTTGTATATGCATATTTATCAAGAAATTAGGTGTTGAAAGGTGGTCAACAAGTCAATAAAGTGTTCCAACTCAATTACAATCTATTTCAATCTTGGAGACAACCTACAATCCTTTTTCTGCATATTTGACTTCATCAACCCAACAAGCAGACAACCTCAGATTTGGTGTTGCAAAATTGGTCCCTAATTTCACAAAATTTTAGGAGAGGACCTATTTTCCATCAGTGACGAATGAGTCCCACCTTAAGGCTGAAAATCTAGATGTTTTTTCAGATTCTAGATCTCGACACTTAGAAACCATTTTCCATAAGTTTTCATCAGAAGCGGGACTAGTTCACCATTAGTGGCGAATGAGTCCCACTGGAGATTTTTAGTGATCTTTGTTAGCATTCAGGACACTCTAGATTCTTCATTCTCTACCTAGGTGCACTCTGATTCAGCCTCCTTCATTTTTGTTTTGCATTTATTCATACTTTAGTTTATGCTTTCATATCACATTATGTTTTCAAACATCAATTGTTTCTTAGGTTTTGCATTCATAATTAGTCAAAAATCTCATTTAGTTACATTTAGATCATCTCATTTAGCCTTAATAACATCATACACATCTTAATTTGAGTGAACCACATTGATTTTTCATGGGGTTTATCTATCTCCTTTTAGGTGAAACATCCTAAGAGTGCAAGAGTAGCTTATAAGACTCACACCCAAAAATCTATGGTTGACTTCCCTAGCCTATGGTTAGTGATTTTGGCTGTGCAAATTTTCCCCATCCACCCATCCTTCTTCTTAGGATTCCTATGGTCTTTGACAGGTGCAGTGTGACACCCATTATCATCTATCTTGTGTGATGCATTGTCGCACTCATCATTTTCCCTCTATGTTCATTTCATCTCATTTCATTTGCATTATCATTTTCATATCCATCTTAAGTTGTTAAGATTAATATATATTTGTTATTCTAAGCATCTTAAGTCTAGTTCATTGCATCTCATTTCATTTGCATCATCATTTCCTTATTCATTTTAAGTTGTTTAGATTAATCTAGATTGGTTATTCTAAGCATCTTAAGTTCATTCCATTCCATTATCATTTCATTGCATTATCATTTTAGGTTGTTTAGAGTTATTATCCTAAACATGTATTAGTTCATGTCATTGCATACATTGCATTCAACATCCATCCATAACGTTATCACATATACATACATCACATTTTTCATTTATTGCATCACATTACATTTTCATGCCATAATCAAATCATAATAACATTCCTAGAAAGTGTTCCTACTAAAATTAATAGCAAATTGATTGTATAATGTAAAACATAGATATCCACATAAAATCACACTTGTCCACACATATTCATGACATCCTGCATTACAAATCATTAGCATCAAATTCATAGAATATAAAATCATAAATCATTCATCACATCCTGCATCACAAAGTGTAAGACGTAATGCATATAACCCATATCATCCACATAAACACAAACATAAATCATTATAGTCGCATACATGCATCATGATCATAATCACCATACACATGAACATTAATAAACATCCATTTCATCATATAATAACCATATAATGTTGGCAATGTCCATCACATATCATATAAATGTAAAAAAAATACCATGTCCATCATATGTCCATCACAATCCATAATAAACAATCATAAATGTCCATGGAAAGTCCATAATAATAACATAACATAATAAGGTCCATCATAATATCCATCCAAACAAATCAAATAACATAAAGGTACAAAGCTCTAATCTAGTACAGAGACTACATCTCCTGAAAGAATAATGAATAAAGAATGAAAGAATCAATTAATCAAATAATCCATGTCTAATTTGTACTAAGGAATCTGTAATCTCTATCTTTTTCCACTGCACATACACTTTGCACCTGTCAAAAACCTGTATCATGTCTCCTCATGTCTCCTATCTACCCTGAGTTGCCTACATCTGACCTCTAGGGGGAGTCTCGCGAAAACTGTTGTAACCCCATGTATGTGTCACCCCTAAGTATGACGGTGTTGATATCTGTAGCATGGTTCTAAAATATGGGGATACCCTCTTTGTTGTATCTGGGATGAACTGATGATATGTAAGCATGTAATAAGTGACCTCTGTCCTCGCATCAGCCACCTCTGCTACCTTTCCTCTCGCTAGATCTCGCTCTATCCTATATCAGTCCTGTAGTCTACTGATATGCCTCCTCTCTTACTCCCAAGCATCTTGGGCTAGCCTCATCTAGTCCACCTGTGCCTACAACTGTGACATCTCCTATATTGTTGTGTCTCGCTCACCTTGTAGGGCATGTACCTATGCCTTTATTGCCTCTTCCCTCTCCAACAACCCCCCTGCATCCCCCATCGTCACCTCAACACACTCTACCCTATCCCACAACTCATCTCTCTCCCTCCTCATCTCCTCCAGGCCCCTCTACATCTCTTCACATGTCTCCTCAAGTCATCCCTCTTTATGTGGGCCTCCTCCACCCTCAATGATGCCTCATCTGTGAGGGCCATATAGTCCCTGTCCCCATCACTCTATGCAACTTGTAATCTATCTACCTCCTGCTGTAGCTTGTCCATGTCTACCTCTGACTCCCTAAGTCAGTGCTTTACAATGCCTAGCTTGGCTAGGGCTCCTTTTAGCAACACTATAGGATCCTTAGGTGGCACATAGGGAATCATCGCTAGTGGATGCACCTCTAGGCCATCCTCCATACCCATGGCCTGCTCCTCTCCCCCTACATGTGGCATCTTCACATCCCCATCACCTCCTCTCCTCTATCAATTTCTTCTCCTCTTCCTCCTCTATAGCTTGACTAGCCTCCTTTAATCATTAGATCCATATCTAGGTCTCCCATAATTGATTGTACTATTGTGATCCACCCTGGTCTCCCCTCCACCCACCATGCCAAGTATTGTACTATGGTCCTTGCATCAGCTGGCCCTCCCCTCCATGGGTACTATGTTAGTGGGACTATATCCCACATCTATCATGCATAATATGCCATAATCATCTCTCCCCATAATTTTGTCTCTCTGGTGATCCGCTAGAACCTCTAGGGTCCCATAGGAATATCCTGGTGTATCCTAATCTATCCCATGACCCTGTCTGGTCTATATAGCTCCACAATGTATGGATCCCATCCAATCAAATAACACATTGAGAATAAATAGCCCCTATGCCACGTATCATCGTCCCTCCACCCCTGAAAGTTTTGTGCCATGTATGGTCTCCATGTGATATCCTCTAGCCTCAGCCCATCTAGTCTCCACTACCATCCCTCCAGATCAACCACTACTTGATAATGAAGCTTAAAGTTGTACTCTATCCCCCACCAATATACTACCAGAAGTGTCTCATCTCTCACTCCAACAACCAAAATTTCTGGCTAGCCATGCTAATATGCTCCCACACCCACACCTAAAGCAGGGTCATATGTGTGATGCTCAATGCTTGTCTGTAGCAGATGACGTGCATATAGCAGTATAGCTATGCTAGTACATACACTCCCCATGCAAAATCCCCCTCTTGCCTCTCTATAATTTGTCTGATAAGCTTAATCACCTTGAGGCTATAGAAGTGTCCACTCCTATTTGGCAGCAAAATCCCACTAATCAAACTAAAGAGATACAACAGTAGGGTTGGCACATGCAATCCCAAGAAATCATCAAGATCTAGCTCGCTCCCCTAGATTGGTAGCTCCATTGGTCCAAGCACAACCTTCAGGCTCTCCTCCACCGATCAGGTGCAGGCTTAGCTGATCAAGTGCCCTCAGGTGGGCAATCACAAAATCCACTAGACATTATCTAGCATCACTATCATCTCCCCTATCAGAAGATGGAAGGTGGAAGTCTCTGAACTCCATCAGTGATATTAGTAGTCCCTAGTGCACTCGGATATGGGGATACCCCAACATGTGTAGCAATCTTGCCTATGCAAGTGATATATGGTCATAGGCATTGATCACCTCGTGTGTCACGTCTAGGATCGTTAAGTACCTCTCATGAGTCCTCAGTCTCTCAAAGTTTTGCATCCATACAAAAAATTCTGTCAGTTTTCCAATGTTTCATCATATTTCTATCATTTTTCATCCCTACCCCAAGTTTGGTGAATTCACCTCTATGCAAGGTAAATTCGCCCATTCCTCTTCCTAGCATGTTTGCTTGTCTAGACCACGCGCTCACCCCTTTGTTGTCCTTTTGTGAATTCGCCTGTCTTTATGGTGAATTTACCCCTTTCTTGTTCAGGGTAAAATTCAACCATTTTATCCTTTGAGGAGAATTCACATTTTCCCTTTTCCCTTAAGGGATGATTTCACATCCACTCTTGTGTCTTTTCCTCCCCGAGTGTTGAATTCAAATTCGCCCCTTCTCCCTATTTTCCCTTTTGGTGAAATCACGTTCACCTCATCCTAGTTTCACTGAATTTGCATTTTCCTATTTTGATGCACTTATGACCCTGTATTGTGCAATCTTGCCTCTTTTCTTGGAGAGGACAATTTCGAAATCTCCTCTCCCCTTGCACATCCACCCCTATGGAGCATGTGTCCGCCCTTTTCCTTGCCAACCCTTTTGGACAGGTGAATCTACCCATCCATTATGAATCCACATACCTAATCTACTTGATCCCAAAGTCAAAATGTGCTTAAAAATTCAAATCAAAATCACAAAGCAAGATTCGAGGCCTACCTAGTGTAATATTGCTTGATAATAGTAAAACTAGCGCACCTCCTTGCCTTAGTGGATCATCTCATCATCCATGAGTCCCTCATCACCACTCCCATCAGCCATCCTCATCACTGGAATTCTCTCTCTCTCTCTCTCGTCTAGTTAGTTGCCAAGAATGCAAAAGGTGAATAGTAATTTTTTAAATTTACTATTTATAATTTTTACTTTTTGCACCTATTTAACCTTTTAATTTTTGGGTGCTTTTTTTTACCCTTTAATTAACCTTTTATTAATTCATTCCCCTCCTTTTCTTTCACGAGCTTCCATTTGCACCCCATTTATCCATTTTTCTGCATTCAAAATCTATTCTTCATGGTTTTTCACGCTCTATCGCGTGGTACCCTTCGTTTCTCTATATCGAGAAGTCACCCATGGCCCCTTTTTCTTCCCCATCCACCCTCTTGAGGGGGCATACCCTGCCATTTTCCTCCATATTTTTGTCATATCCACTTCCTTGCGATACTAGGGCATCATCTAACTTTTCCATTCTTCCATCAAGTCTATATTTTATTTTTCTTTGAAACACTATTATTCTAACAGTATTTCGAAGAGGGGAAAAATGTAGACACCTAAATTTGACCACCATCATATGGTCAAATTCTCCCTTCGTATTCCTCTATCCTACATCCCTCATCCGCATTAATTAAATACTTTATTATTTGATTAATATTGCCCTGCAGCCTAATTTCCCTAAGGCATTTAATAAATAAATTAAATACCTTACCCCCTTTCCTCTCTAAATTAAATAAATACCCCAATTTATTTAATTTCATCACTTTATCCTTTATGAATTAAATCAATTTTTAATTCAAATTCTTCTCTCTCCAAATGTCACATCCTCCATAATCCTCTCTAATCTAGGTTAATTTAATTAAGTTGTGATTAGGATGTTCACACCCCTAATCATCATTAGGGTCACATCCTCCATAATCCCCCACTTGCCTCTAATCTGTCATTAATTCATTTAATAATGCATTTGCACAACCTTAATCACTTAATTAGGTCAACCTAATCTTCATTCCATTTATGGCATGTGTCCTAAGTCAACTACATAAAATGTTTTCTCTATTTGGTGAAGGCAACCCCTTCCCTGTAGGAATTTTTAATTCACATTTATTTCCTCAATGCATTTTAAAGAATTTAATATTCTTTCTCCCATCCCCATGAGGATTTTTGAGGAATTTTTAATTCCTCACATGTCCTCTCACCCACATGTGGACAAAGACTTCCTTTATGAGGAGATTTTTTCCATTCCCAAGGTACTATGTAGTACCTCCACATCATCTCCCTCTTTCCATCTCACCTACCACATGTCAAGATGTGAGGGCTTGTGAGTTCTCAACTCACCCTAGCCCTTGATCTTGTCCATCTTGGCTCAATCTAGGCCCTCCATTCATTTAGAGGCACTTCCCCTAAGAATGGTGGAATTTTCCCTCATTTGCATTCAACCATTCTAGCAACCAAGCATTCACACTTAGCAATCTTGTACACTTTGCATCCAAACATCCTTCATTGTGGCAACATCTTTGTCCTCTCATTTTGTATCTTTCACAATACCCACAATCCTCATTGCATCCATCATCATCTTAGCTAAATTTTTCACTAGGTATCAAGTTGTTTTTCCACCAAGGAGCACACATAACAAGCAATCAAAAGGGACAACCAATTTATCAATCTAAACAAGGTAAAAAGTTCTAATTTTTTGTGTTTTTGTTTAGATTCAACTAGGTCAATCTTGAGCATTTTTTTTGTGTTTTCTATCTCGTATTGTTGTTGTTTTACATTCCTAGGATAGAATTCACTTGCAAACACATAAAAATATTTGTGGTCCTATGAGAGTGAGAAGTCTACTTGGAGAAAGGTACTTTATGCTTTTAATTGATGATTATTCTAGGTATACATGGGTTACATTTCTTAGAGAGAAATCAGATGCATTAGATAGATTCAAGGCATTCAAGGCTATGGTTGAAAATGAAGTGAGTTTGAAGATAAAATGCTTAAGATCTAATAGAGGTGGAGAATTCACCTCCCATGAGTTCAATATGATTTGTGAAGTGCATGGAATAAAGAGACAATTATCTGCTTTGAGAACTCAACAAAATGGAGTTGTTGAAAGGAAAAATAGAATAGTTCAAGAGGCTACTAGGTCAACGATTACTGAAGTTGAATTACTAGAAGTTTACTATAAATAATCTATTCATATTGTTTTTTATGAGTTCAATTGAGTTCAAGCAAGAGAAAACAGTATGAAGACTCCCTACGAGTTGTGGAACAGAACAACTCCTACAATTAAATATTTCAAAGTATTTGGAAACAAATGTTATATTAGAAGAGATGAGGAAACTTTGGGTAAGTTTGATGCAAGAAGTGATGAAGGCATATTTTTTGGGTACTCTACTAAAATCAAGACATACAAATGTTTCAATAAAAAACTGAGGAAGATTGTAGAGAGCTTGAATGTGAAGGTAGATGAGACAATGAAGAACTCTATTGATGTTGATGGATATGTGTTTGATGAACATGATTGTGCAAGAATAGAAGAAATTGTGGAAGAATAGAAGAAATTGGATTAATATAATGAAAGTGAAGAAGATGTGCCAAAGATGACTCCTAGGACACTGAAATATGTACATAGGAATCATTTAGAAAATTAGATTATTGGAGGCAAGGAAAAAGGCATATTAACTAGAAGTAAAGCTATTGTTGAAGTAAATTTGTGTTTATTCTCTAAGATTGATCCAAAGACAGTAAGTGAATCTTGTAAAGATGAACATTGGAAGGAAGCAATAAAAGAACTTTTGCAAATTGAAAAGAATCAGACTTTAGAACTGGTCCCAAGAGTGGCATATAAAAACATTATTGGATCAAAATGGGTTTTCAGAAATAAGTTCAATGAGAATGGAGAAGTTGTCAAAAATAAAGCGAGGCTTGTGTGTAAAGGCTATTCACAAGTGGAAGTCATAGATTTTTAGGAGACTTTTTCCCCAGTAGAAAGAATGGAAGCTATAAGGACGTTCTTGGTGTTGGTTGCTTATAAAGATTTCAAAGTCTATCACATGGATGTTAAGTCAACATTTCTAAATGGTGAGCTAAAAGAAGATGTTTACATGTAACAGGGTATGTGCAGGATCATGATGGGACAAAAAGTGGCAATATGATGGGTATGTGGCTGACAACTATTTTTTTACCCAAAATTGATGAAACGAAAAGGGTTTTTAAAGGATATTTTCAGATTTCCATCAATATAAATTATGCTTTACTTTGAATTTAACAAGTAATTATTATTCATTTTCTATTCAAATTATGATTAAAGTCCTAAATGATAGGTTGACTGAAAAAATCTATAGCTTTCAAACAACATCACATTTTTTGAATCCAAAACATGCGTCACATTTTATGCTTCACATACTATAGGATTAAAAAAAGAAAAATTGAATTTCATGAAGTTTTAACCAAGTTAAGGTGGTCAGACATACAAGTTTTTATATTTTTTAAAAAGTTGTAATAAAAAATTCATAATTAAATATTTACTTGGAAAAAAATTACAAAAAATATGCATCACATCTGGCATGAATCCCTACTTATATCTAAAATATTTTAAAAAATATTATCATTTTGTGGTTAGGGTGGTCGATAGACACCTACTTCTTATTTTTCCCTGAAATTTAAGTACCACCGCATTGAAATTTCAAATTTTAATAAAATAGATTTTATTTTTTTAAACCTAGTAGTTTAGAAACTACATTCAATTTTCTACAGATTCTATTCTTACATATTTTTTAAATAAAATCGATAACTTATTCAAATTTTTACTTCAAGTTGCCTAACTTTGATTTTTCTTATTTTTTTGCCACTTAAGGGCCTATTTTTTCCATGATGATCTTGCACATACCCAACAACTAGAAGGATTTCAGTTAACAGATCAACCAGATATGGTGTGTAGGTTGAAGAAAGATTTATATGGACTGAAGCAAGCTCCTAGAGCTTGGTATGCAAGGTTAGAAAGGTATTTGATTTAGCAAGGATTTAACAAAGGTACGGTAGATAGTAATTTGTACTTTAAGATTGAAAATGACAAAAGCATGATTGTAGCTGTATATGTTAATGGCATTATCTTTGGAGGAAATGAAAAGATGTGCAAGATCTTTGTGGAAGAGATGCATAAATAATTTTAAATGTCTATGTTTGGGGAGATTAATTTCTTTCTTGGGCTAAAGATTAATCAAACAGAGAAAGGAATTTTCATTTCACAGTCTAAGTATGTAAAAGAGATGTTGAAGAAATTTAGGATGGACGACTCCAAACTGATAAGTACTCCTATGGTGACTAGTTACAAATTGGGTAAATGTGTTGATTCACCTAAGGCTGAGCAGAGAAAGTATAGATCTATGATTGGTGGATTACTGTATTTCACTACTACTAGACCAAATATTTTGCATGCGGTCTATCTTATGGCTAGATTTCAAGAAGATCCAAAGGAAAAAAATGTTGTTGCAGTTAAAAGAATATTCAAATATTTGAATGGCTCTACAGATTATGGATTGTGGTATCCTAAAGATACTGACTTTAAACTTAGTGCATATACAGATGCAAATTTGGTTAGATGTGTAGATGAAAAAAAGATTACAAGTGGCAGTGCATTCTTTCTTGGATGCAGATTGGTGGTAGGGTTGAGTAAGAAGAAAGATTCAATCTCTTTGTCTACTGTTGAAGTTGAATATATTGTCATTTCATCTTGTTGTACACAAGTTTTATGGATGAAATAGACATTGAAAGATATTACAATGCTATATGATGATCCCATTTCTATCTTTTGTGATAATACAAGTGCGATTAACATTTTGAAGAATCCTATGATGCACTCGAGGATGAGGCATATATCTATTAGATATCATTTCTTGAGAGAGAAGGTCATGGAGAATGAAGTCAATAATGAGCATGTTTTGAATAAGGATTAGATTGTAGATATATCTATGAAGGCTCTTCCTAAAGATACTTTTGAGTATCTCTGGGAGAAGTTAGGGGTTATTGTCCCTCCTTTCATAAACTAAGATGGATTTTGAGGTGCATCAGTCTGGTGGATTCATGGTTCTATCTTTTTGGACTGATGTTTTGGTGGCTACCCCTCAAGGGGAGTAGGTAGTTTTCAAGTGTTTTCATTGTGAGAATTGTTTTTTCATGTCAAAGGAAGATTCAATGAACATATCTGTTTCCTTTTCCATTGATGTTAAAGGGGGAGAGAAAGCATGTGAAAAGCAAAAAAAAAGCTAATGTGAGAAAGTAGGTAATGAAGAAGATGATATTTTTAGGGGGAGAAACAAAAAGAAAAATCTTGAGAAGTATATTCAGATTTGGTATAGTTTCTTTGATGGTTTTTCACATCATGTGTTGCCATCAATGACAAAAGGGGAGATTGTTGCAAGAATAGAGAAAGGAATGGTGTTGTCATTGATGTCAACTAGTCAGTTGGTTATCTATTAGTTGTTGTTGGTTGTATATTTTGAGGATATTGAGAAAATTGTATTAAAGGAAGACTGCAAGTATTCATATGTTGCTCCAGTATTTTCCCCTATGTTCATCCAGTTCAGATATGTTGGTCATGATTGTTGAAGGTTGTTATATCCATATGTTTGGTTGATGGTTCATTTTGAAGTTTGAGTTGTTTTCAGTATTTGTGAACTATGGTTTTCTATGTTCTGGTTGAAGTTTGGGAGAAGGTTGCTGGTCTGGATTTCTCTTTGTTGAAGTCTTTTGACTTGTGGTTATAGAGTTAAGATGTTTTTATTGCATTGAAGATAATTTTGGTTTTTTGAAGTTCTGAGCTTAATTGTTCTATGTGTTTTACATTGGTTTGGTAGACCGTGTGTTGAACACTATCTTTGAAGTTAATGAAGCATTTTGGATTTATTTTTTGGGTCCCAATGAAGTGTGTGTTTGGGTCACCCTCATTCTAGTTCTACCCTAGGATGTTTGGCGCTGACCTAATTCAAATTTGAATTTGGATGGCCAACTTTGTATCTTTTTCAAGGTTGGAGATAGTATAGATACATGATGAGCTAGTAATGAAAATAATACATAAGAAAAGAAGGAATATAAGTGAAAGCGAAGACGCAATATTGATGTTATTTAGAAAGTGTGTGTGGGACATCAGTGTGAAGCTTAATGTTCAGTTTTTGGATGTAGTGAGCAGAAGGAAAACTCTATTATTCATGCATGTTGATCAAGTAACTATGGTGGAATCCTTTTTTGCATTGATATTGTAGTCTCTCTATAGCAAGGCTTCTTTGTCTTCTTTGTATCTTTGTGGTGGTGAGCCTCTGGGTGGTAGCCCTGTGGACAGTGAGCCTTGTTTTAAGAAGTGATCCTTTTGTAATCAGTTTTGATATTCTCTATAGTGCGAGTTAATCCTCATCGTGGTTTTTCCCTTATTGGGTTTTCCACATAAATCTGGTGTTACTGTGTTTATGTGTTGGATTTTATTTTCTGTATTGATGATTGATGATTAATCATTTAAGCAATTTTATGTATTAGTTTTGGTGATTGAATTAATGGTTAAAATTTGTGATAGTTGATTCACCCCCCTGCTCGGTTGTCATATTCAACACTAAATTCCCTTATAAAGAATCAATTGATAGCAAAAAAAAAGATAAGGTTAAAAAGGGTCTCTATTCCAAAGAAAGTAGTGGCTCATCTGAAGATGAGGAGAATGATTCAAATGATGAAACTCTCTTTATGGCTTTCAATACTAGTGAAAAAAATGCAATATTGATAAATGAAAGGAGTTTGACTCCTTGGGTGATGAAGATATGTTTTCCTCTGATCCAAATTTGGAACCTAAAGGTTGGTACTCAAATTCAAATGATTGGGGAGCATAGTTTAAAGGAAAACTTTGGTCTACTTTGGAAAAACTGAATGAAGCAAGGCGACTAAATTAAAAATATGAAAGCTTTCTTACAAAATCAAATGAAGAAAATAATAAATTGAAAATATAAGTTAAAAAGGGAAAATAATGTGAAATCAAACTAAAAGAGGAAAAATGCATGATCTTTGATTTAAAAATAAGGGCTGAAGAAGGAAAGAGGATTGGAGATTACTTGAATATCAAGCTCAATGATAAAACTACTAAATGTTTAAAGCTTAAGGAGGAGATTGTCACCCTCAGAAATTACTTGAAAATAGAAAAGGGGAAAATTTACAATGGAGAGAAATCTAATCTTGAGGATAGCTCCAAAACATTTGGAAGGCCTAAAACAAAGTAGGAAAAAGCTTACACTAATGACTCTAAAAGGAATGGCTCCAAATATGCAAAGACTACTCAGAATGGAAAGAAAGAAAGTGGATCCAATCCTAAATAGAAGAAAAAAGGATTTAGAAGTCCTCCATATATAAAATGGCACGATCCTTCTAGATTCAATCAATCTTTTCAAGGTTACTTTTTTTTGCAATATTTTTGGACATAAGGTTGTTGATTGTAGAGTTAGAAGAATAAATGATAACATGGGTAGAAGATCACTTATGCCTCAAAGAAACAATAGTATTTTATTTTATGGATATTCTTATTCTTGCAACAACTATGACCACAAGGCTAATGAGTATAGATCCAAGGTGAAGAGAAACAACACTATTCTAGAGCACAACATTGTTTGCTATAAATGAAATATTATGGCACATAAGGTAAACTACTATAGAAGTGGCTTTTCTAAGCCACCAGTTCAAAGAAAGGTTGAATCTCATAGCCAGTAAAAGAAGGGAAATGAAAAGGTCTAGAAAGAAGATCATGAGAAGAAGGATGATACTACACTTGTACACTACGCACAAGACTCTAAGAAAAACTAAGATAGAGCATTATATTAGGGGGATATTTTATTTTTAGGATGATTTTACCACCTGAAAAGAAAAAGGTTCTAAATATTTCAACATGAAAGAAGATTTGAATGAGACTAATTGGTATGCAGATCTATTGTACATAAATGGAATTTCATTGAAGATCTCGATGAAGGTAGATGATGTGTGAAGGTTGGTACACTTGTTTTGATTAATTACATTCTAGTTTAGTGTACCACACATAAAGATAAATTCTTAAAACAATAAGGAATTCATGTGTATTCTCTTTGGAAAAGTCAAGGCATTTTGGTTTTCTCCTCTCCATAGAAAAGGGTTATGTATTACAGTCTATCTAAGTTAAGTTAATCATGGTGTGAAGGTTTCATATCCAAGCTTTCAAGTCTTTATACCTTTTGAAGTGAAATATATTAGTGACAAAGTTCCAAACTGGCATAATGTTGAAGGCTTGTTGAACTGCTCTATATTCTTTTAGAAGTTAATTATTGTCCATACATATCTATGGCGATGTTCAATGCATGTAAAATTGATGTATGAGATGATTTGGTGTGTTGAAAATCTCTGTATGGCCTCAAGAAAGCTCCTACAACTTGGTATGCTATATTGGATAAAGAAAGGTAATGAAAATAGTAATCTATACATTAAGGTTCAGGAAGACAAGTTATTGATTAGGGTTGTGTATGTTGATGCCATAATCTTTGGTGGAGATGGTGATATGTGGAAAAAATTTGTAGAAGAAATGCAAAAAGAATTTGATAAATGTCAATGACTAGTGAATTTCCCATCTTCCTTGGACTTTAAATTATTTAGAAAGATGGTGGCATCTTTATTTCTCAAACCAAATTTATGTAAAGGAAATGTTGAAGAAGTTTGTGATTAAATATTCCAAACAAGTGGGTACTCCTATGGTGACAGGTTGTCACTTAAGAAAATATGATGTCTTTGGAGGTTGATCAAACTCTCTATAGGTCCATTCTTGGAGGTTTGTTGTATTTAACTTCTTCTAGACTAGATATCATGCATGTGGTATGTTTGGTTGCTAGATTTCAAACCAATCCTAACGAATCCAATGAGAAAGTTGAGAAAAGAATCTTCAGATACATGAAGGGTACTAGATTATGGCATATGGTACAAAAAGGATAAAAAATTCTCTCTAAGTGTCTATATCGATGTTGATTGGGTAGGTTGTGTTGATGACCGAAGGAGTATAAGTGGAAGTACATTATTTTGGAGAGACATATTGGTCTCATGGTTCAGTAAAAACTAGGATTCAGTGTCTTTGTCCATAACAAAAGTAGAATATATTGTTTTAGCATCTTGTTGTACTCAAGTTCTTTAGATGAAGCAGACTTTAAAGGATGTGAAGGTGATTTATGATGAACCTATTCCTATACTATGTGCACACGTGCAATTAACATTTTAAAGAATCTGGTAATGCACTCAAGCACTAAACACATCTCAATCCAGTGCCACTTTTTGAGAGAGAAGGTTGCAAAACATGAAGTCAAAATGGAGTATGTTCCTACCAAGGACCAAGTTGTAGATATTTTCACTAAGGAACATTCAAAGGATACTTTTGTGTATCTATGGAAGAAGTTAGGGGTTATTTCCCCTTCATATTCTAACTAGATGCATAAATGATGCATCTATTCAAGGGGAGAAATTAAAGTCATATCCTTTAATTTTGGATTGATGAGTGCTACCTCTTAGAGGGAGATGGTAGAAAGGGGGAGTCTTGAAGATGTTATATAGTTGTTGCTAGTTGAAGAAGTTGTGATGTTTGTCAAAGGGGGAGTATGTGTTGTTGTTTCAATAAGAGTGTATGACCCTTTTCCCTTGATGTCAAAGGGGGAGAGTGAGCACTGTGTATTGCCATCAATGCCAAAGGGGGAAATTGTTGGTTGTTGTTTTCATTGAGGTCAACACTCAAGAGAATGTTGGAAGTTGTTGTCATTGACGTCAACACTGATTGTTGGTTGTCATTGATGTCAGCAAATGAGAAGTAAGTTGTTAGTCCTTTCTATTGATTGGAATTGTTATACTATGTTTGGGCTAACATTGGTGATGAAGTTCATGGTTGGATTTCATGCCTTATCAAAGAAGAATTGCTGAAATTTCATGATTGGATGTCATGCCTTATCAAAGAAGAGCTGTTGAAGTTGATATAATGCATTATTTTTGTTAGCAAAGTTGATTTCATAATGGTATATTCAAATGAGGATTAGAAGCATGACCGATAGTGGAGAGATATTGTTGAAGGTATACAGTATGTATTATGCTCTCTCCTAATGTTCCTAATGAAGTATTTGTTGTTGAAAGGAAGTTTTGGCCTCTGCAAGTTGCTTAAGTGTTTCTAGTTCAGGAAGATACAGTGAATTCTATTTGAGAGAATGCTCCACATTCCTTTGTTATTGATGTTTTGGTCTTGCAGTTTGGTATTCAATGTTAGTGTTCTATGGATGTTGTACTCCTATATTTTTACGTCAACTATGTTACCAAGGATATCTTTGTGAATTTTTGAAGGTTGGTAGTGTTGTTGATTGTCCAAAGTGGTTTGGGAAATGCTCCACATTTCTCCACATTGATGTCTCTTCTCCTATGGCTCATTGAATGTGCTCTCAATATTTGTGCAGTGTCTCAATTCCAATCTAATATGTTGAAGTGATCCACAAGTTTTTCTATTGATGCTACATCATTCCACTATGTATTTCATGCTTCCTAAATGAATTATTATTTACTTATTTCATATGTAGTATTTTTTTATTGCATGATGGTATGGAAGAAGCATATGTAATCATTGTTGGATATTCAGGGTACATCCTAATGTGATTTCCAGATTACTAATTGGTTGCTTTGGTGTCACATTGTGTCTTGAGCTGGCTTTCTAGGATATTTATAGATATTTGGGTGGTGTAGCTTCCTCCTTTTCTTGCATTGTGTTCTTGGGGGATTGTGCCAGCAATGGAATATGTGTTGTGATAGATTTGGGTCCTGGCCTATCCTACTTGGGACCACATCATTTTAATCCAATAAGAAGTATGGTTTGGGTCGATTGGTTATGTGCTTCAACGTTTCATCCAAACATTTATGTTGGCTCCATGATTATCATTGCACCAAAAGGTTGACTTGTTAATGCCCAATACAAATGTTAGAATTAACAAATTCATGGGAGGTGGTTAATCCATGTCATGAATCTTGAGGGGAGCATTGATCATCTACCAAACATCTCCCCCTTAGCATTACTCGAGGGGATCCAAACCTGACACCTTTGGATTTGATACCAATTGTTGGCCCCACAGTTGCTACTACACCAAAAGGTCAGCTTGTTAATGTTAGATACATTTGTTAGAATTAACAAATTCATAAGAGGAAGTTAAGCTGGGTGTCATGAATCCCAAGGGAAGCGTTGACCATCTGCCAAAAATTTCCTCAATGCTAACTTAGGTTGATGTGTGTCTATGTATAAATGGTTTTGGATCACATTGAAAGAAGTGCTAAAAGTTATTTTGTTCCTCTCTATCTTCTAGATAGGACTGCATTATGTTTTGGTGGTTGAACAGTTAATTTCATTGTTCATCCTTTTCCTGGTCGACCTATTTGAAGTTTTGAAATGTTGTGATGGATATATATGCAAGATTATTTTGGATGAAATAGGTGGAGAAGTGTACAAGTGTGAATAAATATGTGTGCAAATTGTATTGAATATCTTGCAGTGATAGTGTTAATCTGTGTTGAAGGAAAGATCAATTGTGCTATAACACCTTAGTCAACAAAGTGGTGTGTTGGCAATCATTGTAATTCTCTCTAAATCATATTGTATCCTACTTTGAGTCTATAGTGAATCTCATTAGGACCCTATATATTTGTCTTGAATTCGTGTTGTCTTCAGTTCAACAAGTCCTCTATATCTTGGTCTAAGGTAGTGAGTCTTCTTGCAAGTCATTTTTGGCAATGAGCCTTATATTGTGAGTTAACTCTCATAGTGGTTTTTTCCTCATTGGGTTTTCCATGTAAATATGGTGTTCTCCTTGTGCATGTGTGTGTTCTCTATTTCTCATTGTTGTTGATCTAGTTAGAGTAGAATTGCTATATCTTTGTTCTAGAAGTTTTGAAGTTTCTAAGGATTGAAACTGCTATATCATTCTTTGTTTTCTTTATTTTGTAAAGAAGGTTGTCTTGTGTACTAAAAGAGTTAAGTTTTAGAATGAATTAATTTTTGATAATACTGATTCACCCCCCTCCTCTCTGATTCTTGAAAAGTGTTCAACAAGAACAAGTGCAGGCATACTCATTTAAAATCATAGAGCCTACAACATCTTCAGAAGGGAGACTTGTGAAAAATTAAACTTGATAAATACAGGGTTGAAACATTTTTGTACAGTCCTCCAGACCACCACTGTCATAGTGAATAGATACATGCAAGATATTGTAGGCATAGAAAAATTACTACAACCTCTGGAAGACAATCAAATCTCAATAAAACTAATTTACTGATATGATTAATGAGATAACTTCTTCATGATTGACACCTTCAGACACACAACATGCAACAAGAAATATAACACATATTTTTGCAACTCAAAATGATAAGTCGAGGGGAATATAATGATAATTCTAGTACTCCTACAATTTTTTTCATCTTTGGCACCAACCTTCTACAATAGTGACAATATTTGACATCAATGACAACCTATGTTCAACATACGGTCCCCCATAAAGCTAGGTTGTAATTCTTCATAGATTTCATGTCATATAATATGTCATTAAAGTTGTCATAAAATATTACATTATTCCTGATTATGAATTCTCATGCCCCACTGTAGGCAAACAGATGCAACTAATAATATTTAAATATTTATTTGACCTATTTTACCATTTTTATAAATTAAAACTTAGTTAAGGCCAAAAAATATTAATTATTTTCCTAAAAAATTCCCTTTATCTCATGATAAATATGAAAATGGGCTTTTGCATCCATAAAAAATAAATTAATTGAATAGGGGAAATTACCTAAAGTATGATTAAAGTGAGATATTTTCTTTTCATTTGACTTGGAAAATGAGTCATAAAAGAGTGGCTTCGAAATGTGACATTTGTGTGTCATTCCAAATTCATCTTGTACTATCAACACAACATCAAAAGCATCACCATGTATCTTAATTGTATATTTATTTTTTATTCTTATTTGGACAAGGAATAAAAAGAATGTGGATCCAACTTGTGATACATGCCCCATTCAAATGAATTTCCCTTCTAAATTCTTCTTTTATTGCTGATGTAACTCTAAGATCATCATCATATGTCTTGGGCAATAAATCAAAAAAGGGTGGATTTAACATGTGATACTTGGATCTTTAAAAAAAAATCTTTTAAATTTGTCTTTGCTATCAACATGACTCCAAAATGTGAAACAAATAGATTATGAAATTTTTGTTTGAATGGAAGAGATTCCAATAAATAAAAATAATTAATCAAGTATTTTAAATTTAATTTATTATTAATAAAATTAAAATTAAATAATATTATTATATTTTTATTTAATAAATAAGTAATATTTTTAATTTAAATTCTATTAAAAATAATTATTTATATTATAATAACACAAGAATTTTTATAATATATAATTTGATGATAAAATTTATATTAAACTTTTTAAAATTAAATTTACTTAATAAAGATGTTATCTAATACAGTTACATCAACAACATCTGAGACCTCAACAATCAATTTACTACTTAATTCACTAATCAAAACATAATTAGAACTCACCAATAAATTTACTACTTAATTCACTAATCAAAATATAATTATTATTTTCAAAGAAAAATCTAGTTTGCAGGGTTCCTACAACTATCAAAATAGAATAACTCGATGCATAAAAAAATCTAAGGGACTCCAAAAATAGTCTATAGAATAGCTCCAACCATGTACATCTATCAAAGTGAAAAGAGATTACCCCAATCAAAATCCACTTCAATTCTCACATTGAACCCACCATTTATAACCATTCAAATGGCTTCCTAGAATTGGCATGACCACTGTGTACACATGCAACCTATAAGTGGAGTGTAGTAATCACAAATTTGACGTAAAGTAGTAGATATTATTATTGTACACACTTGAAATGAATCTACCTCTTGCCTAGCCTAGGTATCACATGGGCCTTGAAATGCCAAGCTTGTTGCAGGTTTGTTTCATTTTCCTTGTTATACCTAGTCAAAAACATTTGGAGGATTGACCAGGTGTAGAAAGTTTTCCATTTTCTTCATCGACCCTAGAAAAGATTCTGTTAGGGTTAGAGATGGAAAATCTAACAATTAAATGCATATTTAAATAATAAACAAAAACAGAGAAACTAAAACATTCACAAAATAAATCATAACACAGAATTTAACGTGGTTCACCCAATTCTGGGCTACATCCACCAAACTGCAGCCATCCAACACTTTTATTATCCAGTGTAAAACCTA